>JAQFVV010017623.1:0-25770 GCA_028023455.1 Epiperipatus broadwayi
TTGTAATTACGAATGTGTTATATATATATATATATTCTCTGTAAATGTTGTATCTATATGTTAATGTTTAATAATATTCAATAGAGATAGTGTTAATAAATAATTTTTGTATTAGTAATCTGTAATTTCTACTTGTTTATTAAATCTGAGTGTCATTTAAATTCTGCAATCTTTTAATATGATCTCTAAGAAGGAATGCTGTCACACTTCTTAACTAATTTGTTAAACCTCCACAACAGAAACCAGATACCAAAATTTTAATTATAAAGAGAGAAAATTAAAGCTAAGTTAATTTATTATCAATATTGTAAGGTGTGTTCAGCTAATACCAACACTTAAAACACTAATGCTTGTTAAATAAATAAAAAATTCCACCAACATAGTTCTCAATATGATTAAGTTAGATTGACTAGAAAAGAGAAGTAGCATTTTTCCTAATATCATTAATTAAATTAAAAGCGAGAGAGCATTGTTCATATCATGCAACACATTTCCTTCCGTTATATATACAGGTTATGTAATGGAATGGTAAGAAAATCCCCTTAGTAACCCGGATTCATATAATTATGAAAATAATATTTAATATGACAATACATATTTATTTATTATATTACATATATATAGGGATATAATATAAACCTTCCATACTCATTTTAGTACTACCTTTTATATGAGGACCACAAAAGGATTCATCACCCAATTATTTTAATTTGCAATTGATTATTCACTATAATTCTAGAAAGCACTTTTTAAAAAAAAAAACCTAATATTTAAAATTAATAACATCATAGAATAATGACACAATAATAATATATAATTCCAAAGCAAAATATAAACTTTCATAACAAATGTATAATAGCACAGAATGATTATAATATGTAATATAGTACACAACACAAGACAAGGGTACAAGATTTAATTTAGAAACTTAAATTGCATAATTTACAAATGTCTATAGGGTATTTATTAAAATAATCAGTTCATTAAATATATATCCTAAGAAAGATTTTCAGCAATAATGATTATGCAAACCACAGCAAGAAGTTTCATTCAGTATAATAAATAACTAAAATACATTATCATAACCTGTGGTCTTTAAAATGTAAGAGGACAGAATAAAAACTTGAAGATAACATGAATTAAATCACTTTTCTAGATTAAAAATTTTTACCAATATGATTTCATTTATAAAAAAAACAACATTCATTATATTATAACTTAAATGAACATCATATTTGAAAAACAAAATGTTTGATAATAATTAATTATTATGATCAAAAATTAATAAACTTAAATTTTTAAAAGACAACTATTTGCTTTCAAATTTAAAAAGATCCTTTTAACAACATATGATAGCATTCAGAACTTGAAAAGAGGGGAAAAATTTATTCACTATAAAAATTCATTAAAGTAAAAGCATTAGTTTAAAAAAATACAACAGAAGTAAATTTTATATAAATTAAACTGCAAAAGACGGATAATTTAACATTTATTTAAAGAAAATGATTATAGTAATTTAGAAATTTTAAATCACTTCTAAAGAATATATTCATTGCACTTAATAAACATAACATTCGCGGCGCAAAAAATCACTTTAAAATTATGTATACATTTAAATGATTCGGTTTGTATCTATATAGCAAACAATTCTAATAAATAATATAAATTTAATATACAAAACAAAATGAATATTAGATACTTTTTAAGTAATATTAATTATATATGCTTGATTTTATTATTTCGTAAATTAATGATAAATAATGTCTTTATGATTAATTTAATGCCATTAAATCTTTTTAAAATTCTAAATAATCGAATGTAAATATTATAATATAGCATAATTCAGAAAAGCAAAACTTAGAATGGACTTTTTTTCAGCACAACAAGGGTCAATTGATGAAAGAGCAAAAATTGTTAACTGTAGTTATTTCATTTATCTGGCTTTTTGCTGTACTTCTACGAATGATGAACAAAGGTGACGTCTCAGCACTTCTGTTTATACTTTACTTAGAATCATAATTGCAATTAATATGATTGCTTAAAACAAGAAAATTTGCTTGAAAAACAGAAATAGATACCTAAAAATCAACTAGAAAGAGAAGTGGTGCTGTGATATCAACTTTTCAATGGATTTTGCATGCTGTCTATAAATACCACGCTACTTTCAAAAAATCAAGATTAAAAATGAAAATGGTATATTTAAGTCATCATAGTGTTTTCAAATTTTCAAAATTCATGAATTTAATGCATTGCATATTTAAAATAATCAAGAAGCACATCAACTATTCATTATGAATTTTTCAAAGTAATCAAAGAATAATATATCATGCAATACCTTAAAAAAACAATATTACTGTGATTTAGAAGACAAATAATAGATCTTTAAATAAGTAACTGATCTAGAAAAATTAGATAATTATGATTGATGTATCATTGTATAGTTTAATCATTGATTTAGATGAAGTTGCATTACTATACATACAAACATATTTTATTGACATATACAATACCCTAATATTAAAAGTTTTATAAAAGGCACATAATATAATTCCAATATTTTTTAAACTTTTCTCAGAAAAATATAATTCAATATAAATAATACATACTACATGTATACTAAGAAAACTTGCTTAATACTTTAAAATAAAAATGTTAAATATATCAACATAGTATGCTGATGCTGATTTTGACTAACTGTTGACTCATACCCATAGCTATAATTATCAAAGAAAATTATGAGATTTATAGAAGAATCTACTAATATCGTTATAGTTTGTTAATTACTATATATATTAGCAGTAAAAGTTGCTACGTTTATAAATCAAATGTAATTTTTAGCTGAGTAAAACTAGCTAAATTTCTTTTCCTTAGAAAACATTTATAAATCGTCTTTTTCTTTATGGATATTCTTTTGCTTAACGATAAGTTTTGAGGACCAATCACTCTTTAAGACAGGTGTAAAGGTGTAAAATATCTTTGATATTCTAATGGTACGTAAAATTGTTTGTATTGCTGTATACCATTTATTGGCATGTCGAAGCAATTTCACCGATTATTCTAATTGAATTGCAAACTGATATTAAAGTTTGATAATTCAAACACTAAGATATACATACTTTGAAACAGTCAGACTTGTGCACTTCCTACTTCTAGTATTTGCCCACACATCTATCTATGTTGCCAGGTTTAGACCTCTCTCAGAGTACCCATTTAAATAATCTTAATAATTACTATATATTTTGGAATCAAGTATATGTATATGCATCAGTTTAAGTCTGTAATTTCAATAGTATACGTATATCTACAGATATGATCCATTTTTTATAAATACTTTCCTAAATATTTTAGTTTTAAATTCATTGTAGCCAATTTTATTGTTACGTTATTGGTATATATTACAGATATGTATATTCATTTTATAAATATTTCTAGCTTAAGAAATGTTTTAGCAAATTATTTAGTCAATTTTATTGTTGCTATTATTGAAATCGACATACGTATATTTCCTGTTATTCTACATGTATGGTTATAAAATTAGTTTTCTACTAATTATGGAAAGTAACTTTGTCAAAATAACATTTGATTTTTTGTAAACAATTTTTGAAGTAGGTCACATTTTGGTCCTAAAATAGCGTGGACTTGATTTGGTAAATAGAAAATGTTAATAACGAAATAGCAGAAAAATCAAAATCTCAATTAGTTGTCATAATTAAAAATATTTTTCTAAAATAAATAAATGGGTTTGTCTACTAGTAGTAGTTATTAAATATGTTTTGCAAAATAAATAAATGGACTTTTCAGCTACGGAAAGCTCGTAAAAATAAACAGGTGGCCAGAGTTTGAAAAGTATAAATACTTAAAAGTTTTATCGCCAAGGATTGATCATATATATAATAAGTGAGTTGTAAGCAGAACCTACGCCCATTTTTATCTTTAAAATTGATGAGAGAATGGTAAAAACTTCATTGCCTCCTACCTTGAGCTTGGAATGGGAGAAGAACTTTTGATCTGATAAAACCTAATGCCATACACCAGCAAAGCAGCAGTAGGAAAATCTCTATCACCTTTAAATCATCACCAAAAGTGTCACCTTATTATCCTCCTAAGTGCCCAGAACTGTAATCCAGAGAACTGCAATGACAGCAACTGAAATGGCAAATTTTCTCTCAGAGCTTCCGTTTATAAACTCTGACTTGCGGTCTCTTTCTTTAAAAGCTAGCTATTTGTTAAATCTGGCTTTTCCCAAACATCCTTCCTAAGATCTCAAAGCAGACGTAAATGTTAATGTTTAAATCTTGTTTGATTGTAAAATCCTGAATTCTCTTTTAAAATGTGTAAACTCTAATAATTTATTTTGAATGTACAATTTTCTAAGGTCTTTCTTTCACGCTCTTATTTCTGTAATTGATTTAATTCTGTTCTATGATTTTATCATTTTAATAGTAATATGTATTTAATATGCTAAATGACTCAAAATCGTAAGTATTTATAAATATAATTTTACGCTTTATCGGATCTGCGAAGATAATTTCAAATCTTTCATGATAATAAATATGAATTAACTGAATTATTATTTGTCATTGTCACTTGGTTGCTCCGAGATCATACTATTATTTTACTGATTAATGTTTTGGGTATTAAGCATTATAATAATCGGCTATCTCGTTAACTTGTAGTTTGCCTAACTCTAGTGGCCGCATCATAGGAACTAGCCACAGAGATATTCTCAAAGCATACTTTAATGTTTTATTTATAATTAACTTTTTGTAAATATGCTTTTGTCCTCCTTAGATTTATATATGTAGAGATGCAGGTGATAATATTCAACTAGGGTTGTGATTAAGTTAGTCCCTAAATAGTATATTTTAAAATACTAAATTTGAGAACTAAGTTGTATAGACATGCAAATAGACACTATCTAATTTGGTAAGGTATGATGATATAACTTTACCGTATTTGCATTATATATATGTGTATAAGTTGCAGATGTGTCCTTACAAAGTATGCGAATGCACAACTATCTACTTGCAGCAGAGATTATGATGAGTTGTTGAAGGAGGTCACTCTTATCCACTTTAGTTCGGATAAAGCATGCACTTTTAGAACTAGGGCATCTAGGACCTAGATGATTCGTAATCAATGCTTATCCGACTCCCTGAACGACTAATGTTCCCATTCATAGCAAGTGTTGATCAGGTTTTAGGGCAAACCGAGCTTTGGAGACTGAAGCCTGTGAATAATGACCCATTCGCACCTTTTTAGCTTAATTCATATTTTAATATGTGCCATAGAGGATATAGGTAAACCTATTATAAACCAGTTTTCTCTCCTTTTATATTAAATGCTTATCTAGCATCAGTGTATACCCTAATCTAGGTTAACATGCTAACCTGCGTATCTCTGAGCTTAATTATATGCTCGACTTAACTTTGTATAGATAGACACCATAGGAGCGCTATTAAGTTAGTTATATAACTTTGGCTATTAAGTTCCATATGATTTAGCAGACTACACAAGAGCTAGAAATTTGGCATATTAATATAGGCATAAACTCCAATACCGCACCACACTTTATTAATACTTATAATGAGATAGGTAACATTAATCTCATTAGTTATATAACGCCTGCGAGCATAATATCTCACATCCTCATTATATAATTGTTTAATTTTGATATCTTTTGTTATTGTTTTATTAAATTAATATTTAAAATATAGCTCATTTCATATCTTTATTGTCAAGTGTAGTACATTTTATCCAACCTCTAGATTTAATTGCACATACATCATTTTATCATATGTAGGTCAATCATTGATTTATTAATTAATCACTTAGTCATATGTGTGTAGATCTGACCAAATCAGTGTTAAATTAGTTACTTTACGAGTCTTATTGTTCCACCCTGAATGACTGCCGGACCGAGGTTAAATTGAATGTCGTATAAGTTGAGAAGTATCATCCATAGGGTATTAGATCTTGAGCAGAGGTGAAAGGATTGAATGTTGGTTGGATTCTGGATCCCAGTATCCTGATTCAATCAGCTTGAGGATATTTTGCCTGTGTTCTAGATTTTGTTACACGCGGGGACAATTTTTTACCATTACAATATATATATATATTAAATCAATAATGTTGTGATAACTAATTTGATTGTACTACTATATAATAATTTCCATTTCAAGAAGTTAATTAAACTTGTAATGATTAAAACAAAGTATTGCCAATAAGATACTTCTCAAATAATGACAACATGGGACAACAAAAAATCTGAAAATATCTCATGAGGGGAAATATCTCTAAGAAAAACATATCTTAACTAATATCGAGTTAGGGATCTGGGATTAGGCCAGCAGTTTAGGATATATTTTTTATGTATTTCCATAAGTTGGAAATTTATCCATGAAATTTTTTTTTCCTTTGATGAATATTTCCTACGATCTTTCGAAACATTTATGTGGCTTTTTCGATGAGTTTACGCATGACTTATTGTCTATATGCTTTAATATGAAGAAACATCTTTGTTACGCTATAGGCTTTAAATTTTTATGACAGACACCCTAATCCATTTATGACTCAATAGTGCTTAAAACACTGCATTATTATATTCCTCATTACTTTCAACTGAACCCAAGATAAACATGAAAAGAATTCTTAAAGTGAATGAAATTGTAGTTCAAGGTTCATCAGAATGTTCTTTCTTTTTTTCACCACTGGTATAAAACTCAATTAAGTCTTAGTAATTATTAGTAATATCTTGTCCAATTATCCCCAACTAGTTTCTTGTCTATAATTTTCATCAGTGGAGCAGCTTTGGACCTTGGAACAGTAAAATTTGACCAATCTTTACTCCTAACAGGAAGATGCATTAAAACCTAAAGGTTCAGTTATACTGTTCCAAAATCCAAAGCTTCTCATTTGATGTAAAGTCCATAAGTTAGAAACTACTCTAAGTAGATATTACATGGAACAGCACTGAATAGGGATTTTAATAAGCATTATCATCTGACATCTAGTAATTACTATCAGTATATATTAAGAGAGCATACAGCAGTGATGAAAGAAAACATGTATGTTGCTAAACAATAACGTGTAGGTTGAGTGCAAGTAATATATTTTATAAGTTAGCTATTTTACTTAAAATACATACTTTTATAAAGGCTTTAACCTGCATTTATGATAAGTGTAATATATGCGGGTTCAAATTCAAGATTTTTCATAATTTACTCCACTACTCTCACTGCCATCTCATAATAGTTGACCCACTTGATCAGGCACATAATGCGAAAGCATAGTCACAATATAGGTGGATTTCATGTTAACCAGCAATCATCAGTTGTCCAGATTACTATCCCTCATTCATATTTATAATCATTACTCAGCTTCATATTAAGTTAGCCAATATCTACACTTTAACGGATATAGGTTTCAGTTGTTCCAACTCACAACTCTTAGCCTTCCATTTCATTGAAAATCTGATGATTGACGTCAAAGCCCTTGATATTGTTTAGGCCGTCATCTTCACTTATGCTGATGATATTAGTCATTCTGACTCGATGTTGTGGAGGAAAGTGATCCATTTATAGGCACATATGCGAGGGATGGGCAGACCTTTTTTACACACCATCTAGTATAAACTAATACTTTTTGTACAGGCTTAAACTCGCATTCTACGTAATATATGCGGGTCGAACTCAGACTTTCACATGACCCATTACTCTCAGTGCCATCTCATATTGTTGACCCACCTGATCACACATGTTGAAAAGATCAATAGTTACCAATATATGCATTTCATGCTAAACCAGCAATGACAACTTTGGTACCATCAAGGGCTTTGAACGCTCCATCATCAGACCTTTCAATGAAATGGAAGGCTGAAGAGTTGTGAGTTAGAATAGCTTGAAGCCTGTCCATTAAAGTATAAATATTGGCTATCTTGATATAAAGCTGAGTACTGATTATATATATGTGTGAGGATAGTAATCTGGACCAACTGATGATTGCTGGTTTAGCATGAAATATGTATATTTGTGACTATCTTTTCAACATGTGTGTGATCAGGTGGGTCAGCAATATGAGATGGAACTGAGAGTGGTGGGTCGTGTGAAAGTCTGAGTACATATATAAATGCAGGTTTAAGCCTGTACAAAAGTATTAATTTATATAAATAGTGTGTAAAAAAGGTCTGCCCATCCCTCGCATATGTATATATAAATGGATTATTCTCTTGTACATGAGGGGACAGAATGACTAATATGTCAACATGGGTAGGATGACAACCTTGGCACTATCAAGGGCTTTGAACGTTCCATCATCAGATTTTCAATGAAATGGAAGGCTAAAGAGTTGTGAGTTGGAATAGTTTGAAGCCTGTCCATTAAAGTATAAATATTGGCTATCTTAATATAAAGCTGAGTATTGATTGTATATGGGTGTAAGGATAGTAATCTGGACCTACTGATGATTGCTGGTTTAGCATGAAATACGTATATTGGTGACTATTTATCTTTTCAACATGTGTGTGATCAGATGGGTCAGCAATATGAGATGGCACTGAGAGTGATGGGTCGTATAGAAAGTTTTTAAAAACCCAAATAAATAAGTACCACAGGGGCAATACTCTGAAAAAATTCAAGCAACAAGCTGTTTTTTTTTCAGACATGATGTGATCTGCAGAGAAATTAACCAGCCAACTGTAATTTTTATTATATAAATTTATTCCAAAATTACAAGTCAACCATGTTAATTAGTTTTTCATATATATATATATATGAATGCTGTAATACACTTTCTTAAAAACAGTATAGTATTCAAACTTAGTAAAAATAAACAAATTCTATACCTGAATCTAAAAAAGAATACAATTTCTTGAAGCAATTTCCATTTGAGAGCCTTTTACATTCCAGTAAAATTAAAAAATATTTCCAATTATTTACCATTACCTTTTTCCCATTGATTAAATAATATACTCTCTAAACCAGGTATGTCAAACTGAAGTGCCCTCAAAGGATTTTTCATGGCTCCTCGTCTAAGATGCTATGTAATAAAATGAAAACAGAACGATATGTTGCAAACAATAAATTAATTTTTTTTAAAAGCTCTTATATTTAATTACATGAACTAAAATATATACAGTAATTGTTGTCTACATACATAGCTAATTTATAATTCTTGGTTACACACATAGCTTATGCCTTTATGATGATGAAGCATTTGAGATATGTGAATACCAAAAGCTGGCAACGTTAATAATGTGCTGCCAAGCTCCGAGAACATAAGTACATTAGTCAGCTATTCGCGCCACCAACGTAGTAATCCTATCTGCAGATATTGTTTTTTTCTTTAAATTGTAACAAAGGCAGTGGGCTAGCTTCTTTATCCGGATTGGTGTGTTAAAAATTTGCGGGTTGTTTCCTTTTATAACTCATTCAAAAAATATAAGTAAACTGCTATATCCAAGAGTTTATATCTTTCTGAAACTAGTCAGACAGCATAAGAAATAACGAGCATGCATTTTGTTATATAATATTTTAATTATAATCAAACATGAGAAACAATAATATTTTACATATAAGTTAGTAACGATTACATTTCAGTTTGGAAAACACTAAAAGTTCTACAATTTTACCAGTGTATGTTCGGCCTTGGGAAACTTTAGGTGGCGTCGACCATTTCTAACCTATGGCCTTATGCACAGCTTTCTTCTTTGTCACATCTCTATCTTAATTGCTCCGTGCTGGGAAGTCAGGACTGAGAGAGAGAGAAAAACGTAATCCGTACCTTTTATAGCTACCTCCATTTATCGAGCATAATTCCAGGAGCGAGAATCGATAGCAGCGCCCTCTTTACATTTAAATACTAGAGTAGCGTTAAATTTTTACAGCTTATTTTTGTGCATAAACGTAGTTGTAATTTTTTTAAATTTTAAAATTTAAATCTAAAGCTCTATTTTTATTACAGAAAATGCCACTTCCAACGCTAAATAAAAACGAAAGATTGATGACGCGGGAAGAAAATTTCAAGAAAGGTGGGAACTGAATTATTTTTGTGTGGAAGTGAACAATAAGATTACGTGCTTAATTTGCAAAGAAACTATTAGTGTTGCTAAAGAATACAATATTAAGCGACACTATAGCACTAATCACGAAAAACAATTTTCGAGTTCTGAAGCTAAAATAAGAGAAGAAAATTAAAAACAATGGAAGAATTCATTAAGTAGCCAGCAAGGAGTGCTTACAAAATTTATAAAAAGTAATGAATCAGTAACAAGAGCTAGTTATGAAATAAGCTATTTATTAGCAAAACATTCAAAAGCATTCACCGATGGTTCTTTAATCAAGGAATGTATAATAAAAGCTGCCGAATTTGTCTGTCCAGAAAAAGTACAAGCGTTTTCGAGACATCTCATTATCAAGAAACACGGTGCAGATAGAATTAGTGAAATGGCAGATGACATCACTTCACAATCACAGAAAATATCTACCAAAATCCAGTTCTTTTCAATTGCTATTGATGAAAGTACGGATATAAGAGATGTTGCACAAGTTGCTGTTTTTTTTCGGGGTTGCGATAATCACATGAGGATCACCCAAGAATTGTTGGAATTCATCCCTCTTCACGGAACAACAACTGGTGAAGATATTTTTGATGCCGTATGGAGCATTTTAGGAAACCTTAACTTGCCTGTTGACAAGCTTGTTTCTGTTACAACTGATGGTGCTAAATCGATGACAGGTGAAACTAAAGGTTTTAGCGCCACGACTAGCAAGGAAATTACAAGACGAATATCCAGATAAACCGAAAATCAAAGCTTTTCATTGCCTCATTCACCAACAAGTTCTCTGTTTAAAATTATTAAAAATGGATCAAGTACTTAAAACAGTTACAAAGATAGTCAACTTTATTCGATCAAGAGCACTTAACCATCGCCAATTTACTCTCGCTCCTTAAAGATTTAGAACCGAATTCCAAGATCTTCCTTATTACACAGAAGTTCGTTGGTTGTCCTGCCACAATGTCTTAAAGAGCTTCTATCTGATTTTGGAGGAAATAATATTATTTTGAAATGAAAGATGAAAACAACGAAAATATATCAATTATAAAAGATCCATTGTGGGTACAAGACCTAGCATTTTTAATAGATATTACAGGCCATCTGAATAATCTTGGAATATTACATTGCAAGGCAAAGATCAATTGATAACGAATATGTATGATGCAGTTGCAAGCTTTGTACAAAAACTGAATTTGTTTAAAAATCATTTGCAAAAGAACGTTTTGACGTATTTTCCTACATGTGAGCAGTTAAAAGCACAAAATCAAAGTTGCTTGCCCTTCACATCACTCGCAAAAATTGAAAAATAAAAGACGAATTCGATAAACGTTTTGATGATTTCAAGGAGTTCGAAGAAATTTTTCTCCTTTCACGGGACCATTTGCCTTTGAAGTCGAAAAGCTCCGACTTCGATACAACTGGAATTAATTGATTTCCAGAATGATCCGACTTTAAAAACCAAATATCGAGAAGTAGGAACTCCGAAAATTTATTCCTATTTAGGTGAAAGATACCCGGAAATTAAAAAATTTGCGGCACAAATTTTAAGCTCTTTTGGAAGTACATACTTATGTGAGAAATTATTTTCATGCATGAAATTAAATAAAACAGCTTACAGATCAAGATTAACTGATAAACATCTATCTGCCATAATGAAAATTGCTTGTTCTCAGTCCTTGAATCCAGATATTGAAAAACAAGCAAGAGGAAAACGCTGGCAAGTTTCCAGTAAAAACAATAAATTGTAGTTTTATAAATATGTAATCAGATAAAATAAATGTTTAAATAAAAGCAATACTATATCAATTGTATATTATTGAAGTGAATTCACTAAACTACATAATATGCTTTAATTACCCTATCTATATTCCTGCATTTTCACTTTCAAAATACAATTTAAGAAAATTTGTGTGATGTGGCCCATGAGAATCTTACCAGTAGCATAAAGTGGCCCATTGTTTGAATGAGTTTGACATGCCTGCTCTAAACTATACACCCACCTTTATAAAACTGTTAATTATATTTATAAATTATTAAATCCAATCTCTAATTAGCGTGTAAATATTGTCTTTGAATAATAAAAATATACAGTAAAAATATTATAAATTATCCTTTTTGGTGGATATTGAAATCTCCCCCTCTATATATTAAACAACTACAGTGGAGAAAGAATTACTATGAAAGCTTTTCATTTAAAAATTCCAACAGTTTTAAATATTAATTATTTTGGAAAATATTTATTGCATAGATTGTTTTTTAAGCGATAATGTAAGCAAGCAATACTGTCTCGTTAACATGCAAAGTACTTTGAAATAGTAGAATTAAAACTAAATAGTTTCAACATCTTTCCTCAAAACTAATATTACCCATTAGAATAAACGAAATTGAATTGTTTGGATCTCGGATATTAACAACCCCCCCTCCCCCGTTTGTCCAGTAGTATGAACGTATCACACATATTTCACCGAGGCAACTGTTATATTTATAATCAACAACGATAATTCTATAAAAACGACAAATTTATTTCCTTTCACATTTAATTAAAAGTTATTTAAAACCGCTATTAGTATTCTAATTTTCAATTTCACCCTTTCAGTTATGACCACATTTCTCTATCATTTGTTATATAAAAAATAATGGCAATCATAGTATTATTTTGATTTTTAAATTTATCTTTTAATTAATGAAGGTTTACCAACATGTTATTTAAATCGCGAAAAAAATAATAATAATAATAATAATAATGATAAATGTAACACATTACTAAATTGTTCAATCTGTGAAATTATTAAATCTACAACTGATTACTGATATGACTGCTTTGTTGTAGCATTTGGGTGTGATAAATATCAACTAGCAGAAAAGAATGTACTGATATTGAATGGAGAATTTATTCAGCATTATTATTGGTCAACCAATTGCTTCTCTCAACATTACAAGTTCATCATCATCATCATCATCAACCATTATCAATCCACTGTGAGATGAAGGTCTCTCCAAGTTTAATCCATCTTCTCCGATCTTTTAGCTTCTCTTCTCCATAACACCCCTGCACATTTTCTTATTTCATCCATCCATCTCACATGTCATCTCTTCTCTGGGTCTTTTACAATCTCTTGAATCCAGTTTAAAATTTCAATTGTCCATCTATTATCATCTCTTCTAGCAATATGTCCAGCCCAACTCCATTTCAATCTTTTAATTTTTTCAAAAGTCAGTAACACCCGTTTGTTGTCTTACCCATACATTGTGTTTTCCACCCCTTCTTGTTACTCCCAACATACATCTCTCCATACTCCTTTGAGTGGTCTGAAGTATCTGTATTACTCTTCTATTAAGTGTCCAAGTCTCAGATCCATAAGTAAGAACTGGTAAAACACATTTGTTAAAAACCATCCTTTTCAAACACATAGGCATGTTTCTTTTTTAGCATCAAGTTATTTCTACCAAAAGCACTCCAACCAAGTTTAATTCTATGATTAATTTCCTCCATTCTGTTTCCATCTGTATTAATAATCTGACCAAGGTATTTGTAACTGTTAACTTCTTCTAATTCTTCATAATCAATCTTTATTTTCATATTTTGAGCAAATCGATTAAACATTACTTTAGTCTTTTTAACATTTATCTTTAGTCCTACTTTTTCTACTTTTATCTGCTAACTCCTGCAACATTTCCTGCAGCTCTGAAGCATTATTTGCAAAAACAACTACATCATCTGCGAAATCTAAATGACTTAAATACTCTCCATTTACTTTCACTCCTTTAGTTTCCCATTTTAATCCACAAAATACTTCTTGCAGCACTGCTGTAAAGAGTTTTGGAGATATGGAGTCACTTTGTCTTACACCTTTCTCAATGTTGATTTTTCCAGTATCATTATGTAATCTAATTGTTGCTGTTGCACTTTTATAAATATTCTTTAAAATATGACAATATCCTGGATCTATACCTTGATGATCCAATGCTTTAATCACTGAAGAAATGTTTATAGAATCAAATGCCTTTTCATAATCTACAAATCCAAAACGTAATGACAACTCATATTCATTTGTCCTTTCTATGACTTCTCTCAATACCTGGATATGCTCTATTGTACTAAAACCACTTTTAAATCCAGCTTGTTCTCTTGGTTGGTGGAAATCCAAAGTTCTCTGTAGATGAGTTGTAATTATCTTGGTAAAAATTTTATATAAAACTGATAAAAGGCTGATAGGTCTGTTCCGATTTCTAATATCTTCTTTATCACCTTTTTTAAATATTAATATTATTACTGCAGTCTTCCAATCTTCCGGTACATCTTTATCATTTAGACATTTGGTATATAACTTTGCTAAAATTGTTTCTATTTCTTCATCTGCTTCTTTTAATATATCAATTATAATTCCATCATTTCCTGGAACCTTTCCTTTCTTCATACACTTAATTGCATGTATCACTTTTTCATTTAAAATTCTGGGCAATTCGGAAGATGTAATAGATATAGGAGGTACTTGTTCTTTATTACTATATAATTCTTGATAAAAATCTTCTACCAATTTCATGATGTCATCTCTCTTTTTAGTAATAATTCCATCTTTTTTTCTTATTGCAGATATAAATTTCCTACCAATACCAAAATGTTGTTTTACACTCTTGATACTTTTATTCTCTTCTACAGCTTTCCTTGCTATTTCACAGTTATACTTTTCTTATATCATTTTCAATTCTTTTCCGTATCATTTTACAAAATTCGAGATATTCAATTCTTTTTTTTAATACATCATTTTTGTATATCTTCATATTCCTTCTTTTCTTCATAAATTCTCTAGTCTCAGTAGAAATTTTATTAGTCAGTTGGCTGCTTTTTTCTACCAGCTACTGTGTTGCAGTTTTTAAAAGTGTATCAGTTATTTTCATATTAATTTCATTCAAATCTATATCATGTTCAAAATCTCCTAACACTTGAAACCTATTTGTAAGTTCTAATTTAAATTCATTAGAATGTTTCTGAAGATTAGGAACATCAACTGTAAATATTGTTTTTCTTAATAATTTTTGTCTCCTCTAGTTTTACATTAACACGTAACTTACACCTTACTAATCGATGATCACTTCCTGTGTTAAATTTATTAAGAACATTACAATCTTGAAATATGTATTTTCTGTTAGTCAAAATATAATCCAATTCTGCTGTACCTTCATTTGGATGCTTCCATGTCCATTTCCTTTTAACATTTTTCTCAAAAAATGAATTCATAATATAAAGTTTTTCTTTTTCTGCAAACTCCACAACTCTATGTCCTCTCTCATTTCTATTACCTAACCAAAATACAAGTTAGAAATATTTAAATTACAGATAATTTCTTAACAATTATCAATGGAGAAGCACATTGTTTTTGTTTCAAGGATTCTTCTTTTTCACTCCCTATTCCAGAGTTATCTACTGTAATCTTTAGTAATCAATGGATATTAGATAATACTATTATCACACATAGTTCTGGCTTTATAACACTATATATTTAAAATCCATTGACTTCTCATGTTTACTATAGAATAGTTCTGGAATAAAATGAAGAGAAGTGGTTTTGGAAGCATATATCAAAAGTAAACTGAGAAACTCAGTATTCTGTTGAGAGATGGAATAGCATTAAAAAAAATTTGCAAAAAAAAATTAATATTAAAATCTAATAAATCTATTGAAAAACATTTTCCTTTTTAAACAATTTTATTTATTTATTTATTTATTTATTTTTATAGTTTGTCATTTTTCAATTACTTTTTTATAATCTTCTTCCCCGCATTCTTTTGACACAAAATGTAATAAATGTGCTAAAGAATCTTTTTCCATTAGTTGAAAGTGTAATTCCATAGGACTATTAATAATTTTATTATTCACTCATTAGATCAGAGATTGTCCAATAATGAATATCTCTGTAGTGTAACTGTCACTATATCATTTTTATGCAAGATAGGAACTAGTTTCTATCCACTTTTAACATCTTGTGGAAGGATGTAGTTATAAACATATGACCAAAGATGAGTGAAAATATCTGTCGACAAGATGCACATCATGCTAAACCAGCACTCATCAGTTGGCCCAGATCACAATCTCTTACACATATCTTCATTACTGTTTATTATATATATATATATGGATATCAAGTTACTACAGTTTAATTGATGTTGTCAAGTTTGCTGACATCACAATTTTGACATAACAACTTAATGGAAGTACATTAATACTTTTTATTAGTCATTCTTTAGATTAGAGATGATCTAATAATGAGTATTTCTGTAGTGTAACTTTCAGTATACCACTCTCATGCTCTTGGAGATGGTAGATCTTTTTCATAAGTTTTTGGTCATATGTTTATAATTTCATCTCTCCACAAGATGTTAAAAGCGAATAGAAACCAGCCCCTATACCTTTAGTGAGGAGTGGTATAATGAAAGTTACACTGCAGAAATATTCATTATTGGATAATCTCTAGTCTAATGAATGACTAATAAAAAATATTATATACTTCCATTAAATGGATTGGTATCAGTGTTGTAAGGGCAGCAAGTTTGACACTTATCAATTAAACTGTAGTAATTTGTTATCCATATATATTGAACAATGATAAAGACATGTGTGAGAGATTATGGTATAGGCCAACTGATGAGTGTTGGTTCAGCATGGAATGTGCATCTTGGGATTATAGATTTTTTTAACATGTCTTTGGTCACATGTTTATAATTACATCCTCCATAAGATGTTAAAAGTGAACAGAATCCCTACCTTGCATGAAAGTATGATGTAGTGAAAGTTATATTACAGAAATATTCTCCACTGGACTATTGTTTATTGCATCATAGTTTATATATGCATGTGAATGATTCAAAATAAATGGCTCTGTGACTATAAATAAAATAACAATAATACTAAATAAGATATTTATTTTATACAGGTGCTATGTTTTTTTATAAATTGTAATATTAATAATCCAGCCATTAAGCTATTACACTTTTGTGGACTTTTAACTATAAGTGAATACTCTCACTTTCCAAACACAAAGATAAAGTCTTTGTGAGAAAATAGAATGAATTCATCTATCTTTTTGACCAAAACGTTTATGTATGAGCAAGTCTTGAGCATTTGGGAATGAGAGCATGAAGATGTTAAGCGATCACTTTAAATTGTTTTTACTATGTCTGAATGAATGACAAAGCAAATGTGCATTAGCTTAATGGCTGATTATTAGTATTATAGTTTATAAAAAACATAGTGCTTATATAAAATAAGTATCTTATTTACATATGTTTAATTTTAAATAAGAATGACCTATTGTAAATTCTAGAAAATTTCACGTAAGGTCATTCATTCAGGCATAGTAAAAGTAATTTAAAGTGATCGCTTAACATCTTCACATTCTCATTCCCAAATGCTTAAGATTTGCCTATACATAAACGTTTGGGTTGGGAAATGATAGATGGATTCATTCTATCTTTTCACAAAGACTTTATCTTGTGTTTGGAGAAAGTGAGAGTATTCATTTATAGTTAAAAATCCACAAAGCACATGTGCATTAGCTTAATGGCTGATTAGTAATACTAAATATAATTTAAAGGATCTTTGTATTTAAACAATAATCAATGCATAAAAACAAAACAAAAATAATAAAATAGAACTGTATACACCTAAAAGCAATACTAGTGCAAATTTAGAACAAGAAGCACTAATTAGAATATGATTCAGAAAGCCTAATACATAAAAAACAGAATAATATCCTGGGTTACTAGTTTAATAACCATATCAGAAAGGTTTCTACAACTTTATCAAGGCAAAAACAAAAACACAAGTAATAAAAATAAAAGTATGGTAACTTACTTGGTACATCACAGGTTCATTAGAGCACTCTAATGAAAGAAAAGCTAAATTGCAAACACAACCTAGGATTCAAATTTGAATCCATTAATTATTATATTCTGTTGCATAATATAATCATCTATTGTGAAAGCAAGCCTGTATTTCTAAGAAACGTTTTTGTACAATATATTGATAATGATTTAATTATCAAGTAATTATATATATATAAGTAAATAGAGGGATTTGAACTTAAAGGATTTTTTCAGTCTACATTCATCCTCCACTGTATCTAAAACAACTGACCCACATGTCCACATACATGTAAAAAAGGTAGATGATCCTCAATATACATATTTTGTACAGAACCAGCACTGATCGGTTAGGTCAGATCATAATCTCCCACACATATATACAATCAGTGCTATTAAAATAATAATGTTTGGAAATCCTGGAATCTAGCTATAATAATAAAAATTATGCTAGATCTTAAAATATTAGCTTATATGTTTATATATAAACCTATTTATGGAACCATCAAGCCCAAATACATTAATAAGATAATTCACAAGTTTGATTCTCAAACAATCATTTAAATGGAAATTTTGTTACGTCAATGTCAATCTATTTGGTTTACAAATTCATTTAAATGATACTTTGGAGAACTCTGGATTGTAAATGATCTTAGTAACATATTTGAACTTGTTAGTTTTGTGAATAAATGTATATATTCTTAGTATTATATATTTGACAAGCCATTAAATTATTTACATGCTCATTGAGATCATTAGAATGTTTATATATAAATAGACATGCTGTAAAAATAATGGATTTCTTTTTTTAGTTTATTAGTTGTAAAAAAAATACAAGGTATTTCTTAGGTACTATATTTTCCACTATATAAACAACACTATCACAATTAAAACTCTACCTGTCCTACAGAGAAAATGGTCCTTAATAAATTTTACATGTGATGTCCAACATTTGCCTTTTGCAAAGTAAATGCCTGATTGAATGAGTGATGTTTCTTATAATACTAAAGTTGGAAGCATTCACATAATAATAAATAATCAAATGATTGTATTGCACCATATACCTCTAACTCTTGATTCACCAATCTGGTCACTGAAGTAAAACCATGCAGAATAGGAATATCTATTGTATTAAATTAAAAGATCTACTGGCAAAAGTAAATTTACTGATTTTCTACAACTCTTAATAATAAGCAATTGGGTATGAACATTAAAATACTTTGTGAATAATACATTAAAGCAATTTATAATCAACTTTTAACAAAACTATTATGAAATCTGGAGTTTTATGATTAATTTATATGATAAGGCAGCATATTCAAGAGCTAAAAATTCCTGAATCAATTCTTAGGTAATATAAAATAAAAAAATTAACTTGATTAATTTAATGATATTGCTATGTTCAATACGCCACTTAGGTGCCCCTAAAAAACTAAGCATATGATTATTTTTAGTAAAAATAATAATTGAATGGTGTATTAAAGTTCATAAAAAGTTGGAACATTGAAGTGGCTGGACTACAAACCATGAATATTCCCAGGAAGCTATTCTGACCATTATAATAAACCATGCAAAACATAAGGTTCTAAAACATATCTTTCAACTTTTAAACAAAGCAAACAAAATGTATATGTACAATTTTAGTTTTATTTTAATTGATGTTTAAAAGCTTGGCTAAGCTGATAAAGGAGGTTTACCAGAATTGGTAATAAGTCTAATATTGATGTAGTTTATAATTTAGATCATAGTTATTATATAAATCTAATATCTTACCTCACACTGATCAATCATTCCAATATATAATCCATGTATTACTTAAATAATGATGGACACATAAATGATACAGACAGAAAAATTACATTTCCATTGCCAATTAAAGAAAAGAAAGTCCATAGTCTACCAAATTCAGTTAATGATAAAATGTATCTGGTAA
The DNA here is from genome assembly GCA_028023455.1 of Epiperipatus broadwayi. NCBI lineage: Eukaryota > Metazoa > Onychophora > Udeonychophora > Euonychophora > Peripatidae > Epiperipatus > Epiperipatus broadwayi. Next base: position 19,848 of record JAQFVV010017623.1, read on the forward strand.
TTTGTGATTGTTAAACATATTTGATTTTCTGATTTTTAAATTTAATATTATTTACTGGCCAGTATAGATTAGAGCACTAAGATAGTGGCAGATTTGAGAGCCAAAGGTTTCTTGGATACTTGATTTGTGTCAAAAAAAATCTTTATATTCAGTTAATTAAATAAAATTGTTGGATTTAAACAACTATGACCTTCTAAGTAACTATCATTTATTCAATGCCATAAGGAATTACTACAAAGAATTTTTTTTTTTTTTTTTGCTTGTATGAAGTAAATAAGGAATGAAAAACCAGTTTGTCTAACCAAATTACTTTATACTTTCAAATTTTAATATTTTACAAAATTAAATACCCTCTTTTCATAATAAATTATTTAAGAACTTATAAAATGAAAGGTCTATAATAAATTAGTTTTTAAATTTTAATTAAAAAAAAAAAACAATAACATACAAATAATTTTTATAATTATGCTGAACCTCGGATCAACCATTAAAATGTGCCTCCAGCTACAGCTTCAGAATATTATTAGACAATAAAATTAGTCAAAAAAAAAAAAAAAAGTTGACAGAAAAAGCAACAAATTGTTTTATAATAAAGATTAATGAAGTAATAAATTACACCTTTTATTTAAAATTATAACAAATAAATTAACAAGAAATCGTTGCATTTTACATTTATTTAGAATAAACCTTATCTTAATAAAACGAATAGGTGATGTGTAAATAATTTGTAAAAATTTACATAATCAATTATCTGCAGAAATGTGAGCTTATGTTCATATATAAGTAAAAAAAAAAAAACCTTATAATTAAAACCAGCTCGAAATAGTTATCTGCATGTAGGATAAAGATCTAACAAAGAGGAGCGATTCGATATGGTATGCATACAAGTTAAACTAATACTTTACGAAGTTATTTTAACAATTCCCAAGTTTAGAATCTATATCATGTTGAATTTTTAAAAAGATATACAAACATTTATTTAACATCATCAGATTTGTATAATAAAATAAATTATTCATTAGTTTTGAAATCGTTCTTACTTAAATCCTGTAAATAAAAATAATTGAATGATTTATTGCTCAGGCGGTTATACAAAGTTCAAAATGATAGAGGTGGTAGCATGATCCATGCCATGAACCTTGACCACAGGCAAATAATTAAATGGTTTGGGTTTTGAGACAAAAAGTAAAGCATCAGAAATAACAATGCTGGAGGAGCTGCAATTCATGGACCTTGAGCTCCAGAAACAAACACTTTAACACTCCACTAAACCATACAGGGCAAATAATTGAATGATTCATTGTCCAGAAGTTCACATGAGTTTGAACACTGGAAATTACACAGCAGGAGCAGCGATCAATGGGCCTTGAGTTCCAGAATTTTCCATAACCAATAAGCACTTTCTATTGTAACTGTAGAAATTATTATTTGCTTTGATATATGTTTAAGTATTCGAAAGGAAAAATATATAATCAAAAATATTGTTTTGAGGCATGAATTGATTACTAGTGCTTACATGCACAGATTTAGAGTAAATAGGTGTGAGTGGATATGTGGTTATAAGTCTGAGAAGTTATGCGTTAATTTTAGTATATATGACACTTCTGCCATCCCACTGACTTGTTATCCCTGACACCAGTATTCTTATGGCTTGTGAAAATATTAAATAAATAAATAAAAAAATTACAAATTAGTAAATTTGAATTTATATACTTCCACATATAATCTACTTATATGAGCATCATTACAAATCACCTCTCAACTGTTTCCTAAATTTACATGGCCAGTATGCACTCAACGGGCATCCATTCAATACTATTATTCTACTACTTATTAATTCTTTTGAAGACTTCTGGGAACTAAGTGGAATGAATACAGGGAAAGTATTGTGCTAACTCTCTGTAAAAAATTACAAGTTCTTAGCTAATAACAAGTACAAATATTATAGTTACTGATTGAATACCTGTTATCTGTCTGATGAGCTCAAGACCTAAACTAATAATGTTAAAAAATTTTCAACTCATTTACTTGCCAGTATAATAAAGACGAAAATAAATTATTGGATGGAGATGCAAGATCATATATTAATAAAGGTGAATAGCTAAAAATGTACTATGTGGTATTTAATGATTATTCAAGCTTATATTTTTTAAAAAAAGATATATATAGATAGCATAAGTGAATAAATAAACATTTTCAATTTTAGGATTACCGTAATTAAAATCCATTTGACAGAGATGTTAAAATTTATAGTTGGTTTAAATAAAATTTGAAATACAGGCATTCTTAAATAGGCCGGAACTAATCTAAATGTAGGATTTGAACTCAGACTTTCAAAGCAACTCCTTCGCCTATCCACACTACCTCATACTACTGATAAAAGCACATGACCACACACATGTATTTCGTGTTAAGCCAGCACTCATCAGTTAGTCCAGATTATCATCTCCATACTTATATATACTACCGTGCTCAGTTTTTATATTAGTGATTATTTATCTTTTCTATGTATATGTGTGGTCATGCTTGATCAGTAGTATGACGTAGTGTGAATAGTTGAAGGTTGCTTGGAAGTCTGAGTTCAAATAACCTACATTTAAATTAAATAAACGAAGTGCATATAAATATATAAAGCAACAAATAATTTGTTATAATAATTCTCTTACTTAAATTTGGCTTTTGTGAATATTCGTTTGATGTATATAGATGTTATCTCTCTATTTCAGGTTGATATGTTTTCATCACTATGTATACACAAATGCACTTTAATAATATAAGATTATCAATTGTTTGACCTATACCTAAGAGTATAAGCTCAATTTGCACAGACAAATTGTTTTTCTATTAATTCAATATAATAATAGCAGCAAATAATTGATTATTTTATCAGCTTCTTTATTGCCTAATAGGAAGAAAGCGTTACTACTTAAATACAATTTAGAAACAAAGAAATTTTAAATAAGCTTAAATTTATTTTTAGCTTTTTATTTCCTACTGTAAGTGCTTTACAAAATATAAATACCATAAATGCACGCATTTAACATAAACTTTCCTATTGACGAAATATAATGGGAAGATGAAATAAATAAGTGATTAAGTTTTCAGAAAGGTTACCCCCATCATTATTAAGCAGATTACTAATATTAACAATTTGGTAGTTTAGAATAAAAGTGGGGAATAATATTTTAGTATGTCATTTCACACTTTTTCAAATGTCAGACTCAAAATAGATATGATCATCTATAGCTACTATTGAACTTACCAGTTATAGTTCATGATCAGATGTAATTAGGAGTCATGTATGTTTCTTTATATTAAAGTCAGCTTATATGCTAGTATTTAAATCTTGAGACAGCAACTTATTGAAAATACTTGTAAGTCTGTAACAAAAAAGAGCTAAGCAGCTAATATAAAATGAAGAGTAAAGATAAAAAAATTCTGAGTTCTTTAATAATAACTACCTTCTCCATAAAACATAACTTCCATAAATTCCAATACTTTGATTCATCACCATTATTTCCAGCCTCTCAGCTTTATTTCATGAGTAATTCCAGAAAACTAAACTAATTTAAATCAGATTTATTCTTTTCTTCGTTACTGTAACGGGAGTAAAACAAAATCCCCCTTCCTCTACTTCCAATTATCCCACAATATAAAGATTGGAACACTCTATTTGTATTTCAAAGTCATTTAAATGATAAGAATTTTATATTTAGTACATTCACTGCATTCTTTTTCTCTATAGTTTTTATTTTTCCATCATTAAAAACAAATTAAAAAACTATATATTGTCATTATAATTTTGAAATGTATTTATTAATTACCATTTTTAGTTGTTTTTTTTTCATCACTAAAAATAAATCACAGATTAATATTTAACATTGACTAAAACTTTAACCTAATATAGGTATAAAAAGTTTATAGAAAAATACAGGAGAGCTTGATAAAATTAGCTGACGTTTATGAGTGAGGGAGTATTAGAGTAATTAACATATTATTAACGGTTCCTTTCAGAATTTGTGTCATTATTATTTGTGTCATTTTTCGTTCATATAAAAGTAGTGGAATAAACATTCCTTGACATTCAACTTTCATATGTTTATTGTGCAACTTATTATAAATAAATGAAGTTTATGATTGTGAGAGTTTAGTAATAATACTTATATTAGGATGCTTTTGTTTCTACTGAAGAAGTATTCTAGTTTTAAATTAACTTTATTTGGTTTATTATTTACATTTTTTTTTTTAATGATGTGTTGATAAATTTTACATTGATATTTAAGATTATTTGTATGTACCTGTTAATAAGAACAACAAGTATGAAACTCTAGAGAAGGAAAGTAGCAGTGTTAGGATGGTATTATATATATTAAATGTTGATCACATACGAACCATAATACTATAGTATAAGTTAAACAATAGCCAAGTGAATAGCTCAAAAAATAACTTCTGGTGTCATTGGTTTGATCTCTCTTTTTAATACTATCTTTTTTCAAAATATATATATATATTAGTATTGTTGGTGGAATTAAAAGCTTAGGTAGCATCTTATGAAGCAGAGTGTGAAAAGAATGAAAGAGAATATGATTCTTATATTGGAGGAACAGATCTTTCTGCATATTATAAATGAGGATTGTTGAATGTTGTGTGAAAATGAATGAGTATGTTAGTGACAGAGAGTGTGGCAAGGAAAAAGTAAGGAACAACCCAGAAGAAAGTGTTCTCAAGGTTTCTTCATCTCTAGGGATAGAAGCACGTAATGGATCTATATTTGTAGAAATGTCATATGGAAATGCAAGAATAAATTAAGAGAACAGCAAACCGAATGATGATCAAGTTTTGTAAAATTTTTCAGACTGTTATCCTCTTCAATTATCTCCAATCTTCTTTGGTAACAAAAAAATATACAAATGTCAAGACTAATTAATTGATTGAGCCAATTTGAGGAAATTTTCAAAAAAGTATATTTTAGACATCTTTAGAAGTTTATAGGAAATTTTCATACATCACTTGAAAAATGCAATCTTTCAACTCCTATATGAATTCAGTTATATAAAATATCAAAGGAGAAACTAATCAATTGTAAAGAATTTTATTTTGTAAAGAATTCCATTTCATAATATTTAAACTAGGTACCAACATCATTAATTGGACATCTTTTTGGTTTTTGAATCTTCCCAAATATGCGAATTTGACTAGTTAAAAATAATTTTGTAATCAAAACATTTTATCTCCCTCTTCTCCATTACAAACCTCTCACATCTGTGGAAATGTAAATCATGTGATAGTGAAAATTTAAAGAAATACAGTGAAAAACATGACAAAATAGAAACAGGACATTTAAGTCAACTAGAATTATTAATTTATAAGTATTTGGAAGGGGGGGGGGTTCGTAAAATGTGATTTGACTATACTTCTAACTCATAATAAAATAATAATGGGTGATCTCTCATAAAAATTTAAAGATCCCTTCAAATTTTTTGTCTGATAGTAATTTACAAATTTATAGAAAACACATTAATTAAGCTACAATAATAATAATATTTTTATGTATTAATGTATTTATATATGCAAAGTAACGCTTGGTAATAATATGCACAAACATTTTTATCAATATGTATTTAAAATGAAATCCTTTAAGACTTATAAAAATTACATTGACTGTAATTAAGAATTAATCTATTTCATAAACATCATTTTAACAATTATCAATCCATTACTAGATAAATATTTTCTAAATGTAATCCAGTTTCTTTTGACCTCTAGCCTTTCTTCTCTACAATACAACAGATTTCATTATTTAATCCATCCATTTCATTGCAATTTACAACTTCAACTTTACATCTATTTTCACTTCTTTTGGAAATTTGTCTAGTTAGATCCATTTCAGTCTTTTAATTTATCCAATGATATTAATGAAATC
>JAQFVV010017624.1:0-25601 GCA_028023455.1 Epiperipatus broadwayi
GTAATTCAGTATTGCGAAGAATATAATTTTAATTGACAATTTTACACATAGTTAATTGGTATATAATTAATAATATGCTTGTGATTATGTTTGTAGGTTTAGACTTTAAGATTGGTGTCACTAAATCACTATAATGGTCAAATATCCAATATAATTTATTTATCCATAATGTTGTCATAAATACATAAATAAATAATCAATCAAACAAGATCGAAATAATCAACTATTAATAACTATATTTAAATATTTATCAAACTGGCTTTCATCTCCATTGAGACCTTCTCAAGATATTATATTATACAATTGACATAACCAATTAATTATATTCACTCAATCTACTGGACACTATTAAATTACACTTCATTTCCTTTTAAACATGTACCCATACATTATAAAGAAATAAAGAAATTTAACATATACATCTAAAAAGAAAAATTTTACAATATTTCCCCAAAAGTAATAATTAAATACATATTTTACCTCTCCTAAAAAATTGGTATTTATATATTTACAATCATTTCCTACACTTTCCAATTGTTTAATAAAGCCCATTTCTCACCTAATTTAGCAGGACCTTTTATTATATTTACTCATTGTCCAAGTTTTCCTGAATATATAATGTTTCATAATATATTCTCTTATGGTAATTCTTCACATACTTTATAACTCATATTTTTCTGACATTTCACTTTATGCCCTGTATCTAAATAATGTAAATATGGCCCTGACTTCATATCTTTTCTATTAATTACTCAATCATGCTCTTTATCTCTCTCACTCACTTGCCATTCTTCCTGTCTTATGTATATTTTATTGCATTTTCCACAGCTTATTTTATATATCAGCTCCCCATACTACTAACATCATTTAACTCTTTTGCATTATTTAACCATTTACCCAAAGACTTATTATTCTTCCAAGCTATTTTTACATTATTTGGCAATTTATCTTTCATTGATCTTTTATAAATCTTTTCTGAATATGAAATAGGTATCCATTTCCGTATACCTATTCCTGTTATCCTCATTTTCTCTATCTACCTTACCATCAAAAATCCATCTGATTTCCTTCTCTTTTTAACCTATTATTTGTATGCCTGTTTTATCTAATGTTGACTTACCATTCTTTAATTTAAATCCCTTTAAAACACTTCCATTTTCTGGCACCATGGGTGATAAGAAGCTTCATCAATCAACCCTCTGGTCTTTTCATCTTTAATATAATGTTCAACAACTCATTCATTATCCCTCTTCTTATAAAAATGTCTAAATACTTTAATCCATTTTCTTCTTTCTCCATTGTAAATCTAATATTATACTTATTCTCATTCAACTCATTAAAAACTTTACCAATACATCTACTATTTCCTACCATAATAATATCATCCACATATCTACAATATTCTTTAATCTCATTATTACTTATAACTCTCAATTATATTCTCCTCAATACTATTTACTACCACTGATGATAAAATTCCACTAACTGAACATCCCATTATCCATCCTTTGCCTATACTCCAAATCTCTTCCTTATATTTAAAATATAATACCTAATCTATTATTAATAATGCTTCATAAATAGCATTCATCCATTGTTCTGATAAAATATTACTTATTTTTAATTTTTCTATAACAATATCAATACTATCCTTCCTAGGTACACTTTGATACATCTTTTCAATATCAAATGATGCTATCATTCCATTTCTATTTAACTTGATATTATTTAACTTAATAACAATTTCTTCAGAATTCTTAATATAATATTTTCCAAATCCTATTACTTCTACAATTTTCCTATACACTAGTTCACATAAATCTTTAAGTATATAATTACTAAAATCCAAAATTACTTTTACTGGCATACTTTCTTTATGAGCCTTTACTTTTCCAAACATACATGGATGTTTAAATCATGATGGATATAAATTCTTATATTCCTTCTCACTAATTAACTCTTTCATTTTCATATAATTTAACAACATTTTGTATCTTGTTTTAATTCATTTACTAGGATCCTTGCTTAATTTTTTATACCTTAGTTTATCCATATCTTCATATATTTTCCTTTCATAGACCGATTCATTTAAAATCACAAATCTTGAACCTTTATCCTTACTTGTAATTATTAATTTTTCGGTTCTTGTTTTATCAATACACTTCTCCTTCCATTCTTTTCCAGTATACTTCACACTTTTATTTATAACACTATTAGTTTTTGATTGTAAGTCAATCTTTAAATCATTTTTAATATTTGCTGCCTCCGCACATACTAGTTTCCTGTTGAACATCTTTATTTACAAACGAAATTTTTTTAACCCCTTTATTTAAAATTCTTGACTGTTCACTATCAAAAATACTATTTGACAAATTTATAAAATTATAATCTTCATTCCAATTATTTATGTTATTAAGTAAAATATGAGTTATAAAGTATGTGAAGAATTCCCATAAGAGAATATATTATGAAACATATATTCAGGAAAACTTGGACAAATGTGTAAATATAGTAAAAGGTCCAGCTAAATTAGATGGGAAAAGGGCTTTATTAAACAACTGGAATGTGTAGGAAATGATTGTAAATATAAATACCAATTTTTTATGAGATGTAAAATATGTATTTAATTATTATTTTTGGGGAAATATTGTAAAAATTATTTTTAGATGTATAATATGTTAAATTTATTTATTTATTTATAATGTATGGGTACATGTTTACAAAAACCTGAAATGTAATGGAAATAGTATCCAATAAATGGGGTAAATATAGTTAATTGGTTATGTGAATTGTATAGTATAATATCTTGAGAAGGACTCAATGGAGATGAAAGCCGGTTTGATAAATATTTAAATATAGTTATTAATAGTTGTTTATTTTTTTGTTTGATTGATTATTTATTTATTTAAGATTGGTGTGCATGGTGAGTTTTGTGTCTACAGATTACTGTATTCTTACAATTCAATCAATATATATAAATCCACCGACTATATATGAATCTAAGTTTACACTTCCAACTGCGCAAATCATCATCAGAAGTACAAAATGTATAAAGAAGGCATTGCATTATTAAAATATGTATAGAGTAAATTAAAAATGAATATTCTATATTAGAGACTATATAGTTATGCTCTTAGAATCATATTTATTTTCAATAAACAATATAATCAAAATGATATTTCTAAAAAATAAGTCTCAAAGAGGGCAATAGATTTTGCATGAGTCTTTAAACAAATAAAAACAAATGTGCACATTTATTTCTTACAACAAACATTCTGAAATTTATTTTCAATATAATTTGTCTTATTTTGGTAACATTTATAATATAACTTTGCTACTTTAAAAACTAAGCTATGAATCATTAGCAAATATCTATTTATTAAAGTTAGAAAATAGATTTTAATTTGTGAATTCTTTACCATAAACTGTAATTAAATAGTGTTACCACTAAAATGCAATAAAGATGCATTAACTGATTAATCTATAAAATTTGTGGACAAATAAATTTAGATTTGTACACTTTCTAAAAAATTACCAAACACTATAAATACAATTTTACTTGTCATTTTATATCTTCACATTACTAATCCAGCCTGACTAACTCTAATTGAATCATAAATTTCATGATAACCAGCCTCTTAAATAACTGAATACATCCAGATTTTTTGAATAAAAAGTCTAAACTTTTTTGATAGCAGTCTTTTTTATTATGCCTATTTAAGCACAAGAATATGTATCCTAGTTTATGCAAATATGATTTTTGTTATGAGGCAATTAAATTACAACCTTCAGTTTGAAGAATAGATAAGCTTCATTTGATTGAAATGGAAAAAGCAATTTTATTTTGCTCTTGTATGCCAAAATTTACATCATTGTTATGAAATATTCAGATATATAATTACTTAAAGAGTATAACAAGTACGATATCCTCTTTAATACACTGCTGCATTCCATTTACTTTTAAAAAAGTGAGCCATAACTATATTAAAATGTTTGTGATTGAACAGAATGAATACAAATAGTAGGCAAAATATTTTTAAAAAAGCAGAAAATTACCCCCCTTTAGTACATCTTTCATTATCCAAGAGTAAAAATAATTACACCTCTCAAGATAGTAAAACAGCAATGTTTACAACCTCCTGATTAGTAAAATGTTCATTTTCATGAGTTTCCCAATCACTTTTAACAATTGCTTTATAATCACACAATCGACAACTAAATACTTGATTAATAATTAAAGATTTTTCAGTTGTATTTTTTAAGTCATTATAAAAAAGCATTTTGTTTTTACACAAATGTGAATTTAAAGATTTGACTTTTACATTGTCATGAATTTTAAAACTATCATCACTAGAAGTTTCAAATCCATATGAATTGCACTGAAATGATAGTTCTAATGGGTGTGTTTTTAAATGATTTCTGTCAAAGTTCTTATTCCTTCCTGTATGTTTTCTTTCATGAATTGTGAAATGACTTTTCAAAGTTGTTTGATATTCACACAAACTACATTGTAAAGGCTTATCTCCTGTATGTATCCTTTCATGCACTTTTAAACTACTTTTACAGCTTGTATTCACCAACTACATTGAAAAGCTTTTCTCCTGTATGTACTTCTTCTCATGCAGTTTTAAATACTTTTTATCTGCAGTCTTATATTCACACAAACTACACAGGAAAGGCTTTTCTCCTGTATGTATCCTTTCATGTACTGATAAACTAGTTTTCTGCCAGTCTTGTATTCACACAAACTACAGTGAAAAGGCTTTTCTCCTGTATGTGTTCTTTCATGCAGTATCAAATAGGGCTTTTGTGCAGTCTTGAATTCACACAAACTACATTGAAAAGGCTTTTCTCCTGTATGTGTCCTTTCATGCATAACCAAATGTTCATTTCTTGCAGTTTTGAATTTACACAAACTACATTGAAAAGGCTGGTCTCCTGTATGTGTTCTTTCATGTACTGATAAATTATATTTTCGTGCAGTTTTGTATCCACACAAACTACATTGAAAAGGCTTATCTCCTGTATGTATGCTTTCATGCAGTATTAAGCCCTGTTTGTGTGCAGTTTTGAATCCACACATACAACATTGAAAAGGCTTTTTTCCTGTACGTATCATTTCATGCAGTTTTATATTAATTTGACTTTGCAGTCTTATATTCACACAAACTGATTTGCATGTTTTTTGTCTGTATGCATTATTTCATGCATTTTCAAACTACCTTATGCAGCAGTAATAAGAAACTACTTTTATCTGCAGTCTTATATTCAGACGATTTACACTGAAAAATTTACAATTTTATTTCTATTCATTTGTGTTCGTTCTTTCATACATCCTTAAATTTTCCTTACAAATAGTTTTCAGTTCACACTAACTACATAGAAAAAGTTTTTCTCCTCTGTATTCTTTAATGTTTTCTTATAAATACTTTATAAAAACTTCTGAATTCACACAAACTGTAATAAGTAACTTTTTATAATGTAATAGCCTTTTCCATAATTTTAGTTTTACCAAAAGCCATATGGATATAGTTATTTACCTTTCCCTTATTCTTTTATATGGCTTCTTTCATGATTCCTCAAGTTTTTTATTCTTATAAAGATTTGCCCCTCATAATACAAAAATTAATAGACAAACAGGTTTTCCAGTTTTCCCATACTATATATTCAGAAAGATGAATGTTTTGTAATATCCCAAACAGTGATACAGTAATGAAATGAATATTTTATGGATTTTATGACTTTAAATATATCGTTGAACAAATGTTATTAATCAGAAAAATCATTTTCTATTAAGATATGTTTAAACATGTTATAATCACTTCTCTTTATCTGACCAACATTTCTTTAATTCAAAACTGACTGGTGTTATTTTAGTAGTTCTTAATTTCATAACATTTTTGTACAAATAGTTAAATGTGTTACTTTTCATCTACTACAATTTTGCTGTCAAGGAATATTGTTTTGATTAGAAGTGGTACCATCTTTGCATGAATATCAAGACTTGATTAATTATATAATCAATATGTTTTGTATTTCAATCATAGGCTTGTTTTTACCAAACATCATTCTCCTTTTCCATATCCTAGACCTAAGCAAAACAAAAAAAATATTAATCACAACTTTTTACATGCGTAACATATCATAGATGACAAATAAACATAGATTACTAAGGAAGCATAAATTAATTATCATTACATTATTCTTAAAACAAGAAACTCATTTAAGCTGTTTATCAAATGATACATTTAATATCTTTATGATCCAAATGTATCATGTTTTCCATTACTAACACCAGAGAAAATCCAAATATTTGTTTCCTTTATATACATGTCAAGAATTATTTTGAACCAAATTATTTTTGCTTTACATAAAACCTAAGAAAACATTGCAAACAATCACATATATAAACTTATAAACTATAGACAGAAATGGATCTAACATTAACTTATATAAAAAAACTCTGAATATTCATAGTGACAAGTTTACATTTCTCAACTTGAGTTCCACATAAGCTATCATTAATTCCAAGCCAATTTCAGAGAAACAAATATTTACAGAAGATTGAGAGCAACAGAAAAAGTGCAAATTTCATTCTCATTCTATTTTGCAACTATCTTTCGAAGAACATAGCTACCAAATTCCATAAAATGGGCATAAAAATATAACATCTAAAGCATGTACATATAAAAAAACTAAATTCAAAAGTATAACTTATTACTGCCTTTATTTTTCCAAACTTCTTTCCTATACAGTAGTTATCATTCATTGGTTTTCATTAATAAAACTCAAAAATAGATATGATAAATTTTAAATATACACATATAGAGACAGACAAATTCAGGCTCTATTTTTACATAAGTGAAGAAAATAATATTCTATGAATTACATATACAGTATGTAATTATACAAATTTAATATGTGCAATTATTAGCTTCAGTTTATTAAATCAAATTCTTTAAATAAGATATTCAATCTCCACTTTTGTATAATTGATATTAATTGAATAAATATGAATCTGGTGAAAATATTTTTATTGGATCCTTTTGTAAATAACAGTGATCAGCTTATTAATAACAAAAGTGAAAGAAATGGACTCATAGCTGAAAGAAAAGAATGATTAATATTTAAAACAATATGCTGTTCTACTCTATATATGTATAAACTTATAATATGGTCAATATATACAATTATATTTTTCAATAGATGACAATAACATGTAGATACAATTAATGTACTATATAGTGTATTTTAAAACAATATTTGGTAAAAGATAAAATATCTTGTAGACATAGGACAAAATCAACTATTGTTTCTGTAATGTTATACATTTTTAGAGGATTTTATATAGTGGAGCACTTTTAGCAAATCTGTAGTTATTCTATGACTACAAATAGTTTGGGAAACTCTAAATTAGTGAACACAAATTTCAAATAAAGACCTCAAAAACTCATTCAATAATGATAATTAAATCCACATTCATATTGCCTTCAACCAAATCAAATAAGTAATGATAGCCATTAAAATATTTAGGCAATCCTTGCTTATTTTTGCATTTTTCTCAGAAAGACATTCTAACTTCCAATCACTTCTCTCTCCACTATACCTTTTTCTATCTTAAAACAGACTTATCCATAATATTATCTTATCCACATTAAAGTTTTTTTAAAATTTATTCTCACAATTTCCTAATCTTAATAATTTACTTATTTAAAACCACACAGTCCAAAATAATGTATTTAATATTTTCTACTTTATGTTTATATGCTTTACATTTTCCATATTTCACTTCACCTTATATATTAAAATGTTTAGTTAATTATCCAATAATGCATACTTTTTATAAATAAAAAATATTCAGGGGAAAAAGTTATCAAAAATAATAAACAAAAGTGTAAATAACTAATGGAAAACTTAATTCCAGTCTTGACTATTACTCTTCTACAAATGGTTTAATTTACATTTTGATAACTAATATGAATTTTTATGTTTCCAAGGTACTTTATTCATTCTTTGAACAGAAAACATTAGTTACACTTATTTACTTTTTTTTACATTAATTAAATCATAGACACTAGATACAACAAATCAATGAAAAAAGTTATTATTATTGAGGCAAGTGTGTCATGCTATAACTTTGAAGACTGAGAGAATCTCGACCACATTTCTATATATACCTTGTATTCAGAAACTTTTCTATTCCTTGCTCTTAATGTTTCTAGTGTATTGCTAAAAACAATTAGTGGTCTTCTTGAACTGTTTTCATAGATACATATGCAGCTTGTGCACCATATAGCATAAAGAACAAAGATATTAGCATGTATATTCGAAAAAAGGCCTTTACCAAATACCTTAAACATATATCCAATCCACCCTGATCTGATGATCAAAGCTGAAATGTGACATTGAGTTTTTGATTCCCTTTTACAAAGACCACAGCAATTATTTATTGGTGGAATCTGCCTTTAATATTTGTAAAATAATTTGGTAGGTAATGTTTCTAACTTGATCTTAACCAGAAAATCAAAGAATTTAGATTCAAGTGACCAATATCTAAATTTGTCACATAGTTGTTTATTTGCAAGTTCAAGTATAAACTTTTCCTGAATTTTTGTGGCTGGGACGGAAAAATACTACAATATTGATATTTACCATTTGGTTGAATATAGACAAGTGTTTGTATTTCTAGGACTAAGTCTCTAATGGCCTTTAAATATCCTGTAAGGGGGTCATCTATCTGTAGATGTGATTGTCAATGCTATTTCCAGATAAAGGAATATCTCAGTACATCTCGAAATGATATCAAGTGATTTTTGGATTTCAAATACTTTTACTGAATGTAGACCCAGGCCACTGCTTGCCAATGGACACTGGAGCTTTCTGATTGAGATTGATAAAATCCTTCTATCCCAGAAAAGTTTTCAGAGTAGTGTATATCTATCATTAATAAACGTCTTTGTAAATTTTATTATTGGTGTATAACTGCCATTTAGAGAACATAGGTAAAATGTATGGCTCCCTTCTATCTTTTAGAACAGCCTTCAGTACCTTGATACCCAATGGATGCATTGAAATGGGTCTTTATTTTTCAATGGTTGATATCTTTTCTTTTCTTTAAAAAAAGGTAATTAGAGGTAAAGAAATTTAAATGTCGATATACAAAGCGAGGTATCCCATGAAGGCCAGTATGGCAAGATTCAGCTATGGACTCATTTCCTTGTAAATTCATTTGGGAAGAATTTATCTTCTTTTTTTGACTCACCAAAAGGCTTTTTTGCATGGTTACGAGTTTCCAGATTGCAACCTATCCCTATAATACAAGTAGGCACGTTCCAGCATATAAATTCCACTAACTGTTCCTATTTGCATCTGGATGGCTGATGACACCATGATTGAAGGAGGGTGACCCTAAGCCCATATGATAGTTTCTAGACCATGTATGAGTTTTTCCAATAAATATTCTCTTCTTTATTGCTAGATTCTGTTCCATTATAAAAAAATTTAGTTTTTAACTTTTGTTGCTCTTTTTCTGAGGATGAAGTCTGAATAATATTTTTGTAGATTTTTTCCATTAGTGCCAATAGGCCTGTTGGTGATTGTGCAACTCTGGTAATATGGTGAATCATGTTTGATAATATGCTTACATATGCTATCCAGGCTTGCGCTGGATCCATATCAATCTGACTCAATTTATTTAAATACATATAAATTTCTGCAAACAGAAAATCAAAAGTTCTAGATGGTAGTAATATTCTAATAGTATGTCCAATAGACATTAAATTTTTATTACTGACATCATCAATTTTAGTGACAAGTGCAACATGGTCTGAAAAGGGTAAATTTTATATTCAAGATTAATAAGGTGATGAATGGATGGGGAATAAAACATGAGATCAATTAGTGAAGAATGCCTTCCATTGTTAAAGTAAATGGTACCATTTGGCAAAAAACCTTCTCCACTCATCAGTGGAAAGAAAAAAAGATGTAACCACTTTTTAATGAATTTTTCATATGCCAAATTAAAATCACTCATAAATATGCACAGGTAGGCAGAGGAGCCAAGCATGGAATTTAATGTGAGGATCAGACTGATCATTAAGGTATGTACCAAAGAAATATATACAAAAATTACCACCATTGCTTTATGCCGCAATGAAATAATAATAATATTGAATTTTAAAAGAACTAAAAGGACTAAGTTTATCTATAATAATCTCTGAACCTGCAGAGGTAGAGTCGGAAAATTTAGAGAAAGCTGCAAAACCTTTATTTACAAAGTAAACAGAAGAGTGAATATAAGGACCATTATATATTTTGGTTTCACGTAGACTTGTTAGATGCAGATGGACAATGTCATACCATTATTTTACTTAATAAATTCTATTAGTGAAGTAAAGACCCCTAATGTTTAAGGATGCAATTTTTAACTTCATTAATGTCTATTATCAAATCCCCCACTTCTTAAACCAAAAATTACACTTGACTAGAGATAAACAGTACTTGCATGAAAATGAAAAACTAATTATGCTCTTAGCAACAAGCACATTACAATTACCTTCCAATTATCAATTGTTTTTGATTGACTTACATTCTCAGTTAAGTTATTAGTTGTTATAAAGGGAGAATCTATGATTTTCCTCATGTTATTCAAGCACAACCCACTTATCTCCTCCACAAAATTGTCTTCATTAACAGGTATTGTAGAATCAGTGTTTTCCTTATAAATATTAGTTTTAACTTTTTTTGCAAAGTCTCATATCATTGATTTCTGCATCAATGCCCATATTATTTTTTTCTGTCCTTTATTCTCTCTTCTCTTATGTGGCCCCTAAAAAATCACTTAATAAAAAACTTCCCTGTGTATACATATGTGTGCAACATATTTATTAATAACTGTGTGATGTTGACATATAATTTTTGTTTGGGCATACTACATTTTTAGAAGAAAGTAGGCTGATGAACATTGGTCACAAATGAAGTAAACACGCAAAAAAAAAACCCATGAAAATCCTTCAAAAAATAAAGAATTTGTCACAAATGAAAAAAAAAGCATTGTAACATCATTCTCAATAATTGGTGTGTAATGGGTTATATCTAATAATATAAATTTCATGTAAGCTGCAATGAATAAATTCTATAATGACTAACTTTTTGAAACATCAGTTAGTTTGTTGTAGAAGACCCTATTGCACATACTTGAAAATAAATATCTATTTAGAGTATAATCTTTCATCTATATAAGAAAACTTCCAATCCTTATCACAATCAAACGTCAACTGCAATGATGAGAACAAATAATTCAACATGTGGAGCAATAACATTAGAATACCAAGAAGTAACTGTAGCAATAGAAACAAAACAATATTTATCTAAAAATTAGTTTCTTACAAAAATATAAGTATCAACATTTACAGTAATTTAAACAACCAAAATTGAAGTTGTCAAAATTCCACAACAAATCTTTATCCATATTACAACAGAACACATGAAAACTTAACTCAAATATTTTATCATTCAGACTGAAGAAATACTCTATCACTAGTTTATATCTAAACTCCCATTACATCAATATATTAATCCAAAAACTAATAAAAATAGTTTGCAAAATGTAAAATATTTCATACTACTTAGCTATTTAGGTTATCGATAAATATGAAATAAATCACACCAAGAGGATTTGTTATATATTGCTGCTCTAAACATCACATGATCACTATTTCTTATGCTAGCACATAACTGTTATTAAAACAGGCAAAACTCTTCACAAGCCAGAAACTAGAGTCTGGGGATATTGGATGAGTAGGCACTAGATGGGAATTTTATGTACAAACCTTCTGGCATCCATTGATTACTCTGGTTGGCACTGAGTGGCACTACTGTATGGAGAGGTTTGACTGTTTTAATATTGCTGCTCTCCTTTTTCCATCTAAATACATCAAAAATTACACATAAAAACTCATATCTGTACCAAATATAAAAAAGTAACTATGAACCTGATTCACAGGAATGGATTAAAATTTTCTGTAAGATTAGATATTAAATCAAATATATAAATACCAAGGAGTCTCTTTTAATTGAAAATAATTTGTGATTCCTCTGGAATAGTTTAAATTTTATGTAACTTTAGGATATTAAGTCAAATATATAAGCAGCAAAGAGTTATTCCTCTTTGAAGCATTAAAAAAATGAAAACAAATTATACTTATTCCATATATTTTTGTCATTGTAGATATTACCATGTAATATCCATATGGTAAACAAACATGGTATTCATCAACATGCATAAGCTATCATGATGAATTTATTGGCTTTACCATTATATCTTTCTTTTCAGAACTGAAATATAAAAGTATGATAAATGTGGATGTAAATGATCTTATTTCAGATATTTATAATCATGATAGACAAAAATAAATCATGACTTCAGTCTCAAGAAACTGTAAAATTATCATTCCATTCCAGCAGGTGGCAGTGCTATGACTGCTAATGGTGAACCTAGGATACAATTCAATGACAATCTTTAATTTAGATATCTACAACTGCAGATCACTTGAATGAATTGGAAAAACTATCTAATTGTAAATAGGACATTTGTTGGGCATTGTAAAGACAGAAGATGAGTCAAATCACTTAAAAAGCTAACATGTATTTTACGACAAAGATATAAATAATAATACTACAAATGAAATTATTATACATAACCAGTGGAAAAATAACACTGTGAAGATTGATAGTAGATCAAGTTCAGAGGCAAGATTAATTATTCAATTTAATAGAATATACCAAATGCAAATAATGCAACTTTGTATCCCAATAAGTTCTCATTGTGAAAGAGAGGATTTTTATATACCTATGTAAAATGGTTTTGAACCAGATCAAACATTTTAAAATTGTTATGGGAAATAATGCTTCAATTGATAAGCAACGGAATGATTGTGCTGAAAATAAATATGATTATAATGACAGGAATGAAAGAGAATAGAGTTGAAAGGAAAACTAAACTTTATGAATTCTTTAAGAAAATTGCTAAATCAAAATGGGCATGAAAATATACAAATAAAGATATAGGTGGATTGAATCATATTCTTACCAAACATAATTACACATTTCAATATAACGATGTTCTCAATAGATTTAACACATGAAATGACTGTCAGTTAGTAAGAATTATATATGTCAATGCAGAAACAGATAGATGAAAACTACCTAATTGTTATTCTTAACTATCAGAAACCTGTAATTAATTGAAATTGGAACTTGGAAATCAATAAAGATCTGCAATTTGTCAGTAATAAAAGAGAAGCAATTTAAGTACAGGAAACAATGCAAAATAAAATGAAATAACATAAAAGATTTTAAAAACAAACTATTAAAAAAATGAACATTTAGAGTTTTATAAAATGATACAAGAAAAGAATTAATACTGATATGAAAATATAAATTATGAATTGGCACAAAAAATTATAAAAAAGAATAGTTGCAAAAAATATAAAACAACACTTGTATAATAAAACAAAATATTTCAGCAACAAAAGTAAATGGATTATTACAAAAATATCATCAGAAAATTTGTAGAAGAGGTACACAAATAAGTGTTATTCAAAAAACAAGCATTCCCTACATTTTTTAAATTGTCAAAAATTTTAGAAATGCAACTAAATCTATTAAGAAAAAGTTCCAGAAAATCATGCAAATGTTTTTGATATTTTAATGGGAGGAATCAAAGAAATAAACAAGCTTTTTCACAAAGTTCATTATTAAATGTCTAAATGATAGACATGAACATACTAATTATCAATTAAAAAAGATTATCAAAATAGATAAATCTATCAGTCTTTTATCAGTTCTGTACTAAATATTTACCCAGATAGTAAAAATCTAAAGTGAACTTTGACTTTAAAAACAACCACAAGAAAAAAACAGGTTTAAAAAAATTTTAACAGTGTACAAAAACAAGGAACCAAAGAGTTGTCATTACGTTTTTGATTTATAGGTCATAAAAATGCATTTTATTCTATACACATTTACATATTGCTATTAAAACTTTGGATTATCAAGATAGAGAAAAAAATATTATGTTCTGAAGAATATTTATGAAAGTTCACCACTAGTGATTTTATTATTTGGTGATATAAAAAAATTGATATTGAAGATATATATAAGGTGATTCCATATCTCGAAACCTTTTTTTTATTCAATAAGTATTTATTTTATGGAGTAAAATATAAAGTTAAGGGAATAAAAATGTAGACCTTATTTAAGTTATCTACATATTGGATATGATGTGACTGAATTTTGCAAATAATGCTTCAGAGCTTTAGGAAAAGTTACAAGTATTATCAGATGAAAGTAGAAAAATGGAGAAAAAATAAATGTAAAAAAACTCTGAAATATTGTTGAATGTATTTTCTCAGAAGAAAATAATAATTGATAAACATAAATTTGAAAATGTTACTTATAAATACTTTGATCAGTTAATTAATACAGATTGAATCATAATAGTTAAAATCAATCCCACAATTCAACATGGATGCTTATGCATTTGAAAAAAAAAGTTTAATACATTTTTATCTTTTCTTGTTTATGGATCTAAAACTTAAATACTGAACACACAAGGAATAGAAAAAATTGAGATTATCAATCAAAATATGAATATTAGCAGCAACAAGAAAAGATTGAAAACAAAATATATGAGTGACAGAACAAATTATTATTAATGCTTCTCAAAAAATTCAAACATTCAAATGGAACTGCATTGAATATACTGTTAGAAAATATAGGTAATAATAGATGGATAGTTAAAGTTTGAAATTGGAATCTAATAGTTGCAAAAAATCTTGAAATTAACTGCATGAAAAAGTGATGAAAAAATAAGAATAATGTGGAAAAAAAAGCTGTAGATCAAAGAAACTGGATTAAATTTACAAAGATCTTCATCTTACAGGAAATCAAGAATGTTTGAAAATGATGTTTAATAAATAAAACTCAAATAAATGATTTTATAAAAACAGTATTTTTAGAATACAAAAAGATTAAAATACCAGGACAAGCCCAGAACTTTATTTAATGGATAACTATTAAGTAGAAAATCTGAAAATTTCAGACATTCATGTCTTCCAATCCAGCTATCTAACTTAAATAGCCATATGGAACTGAACCAAGTTCAGATACACCATATATTAATAGCTTTAGCAACATAAAATCGCCAGAGCCTTAATAGCAAAAAATAAAATTACAAAGAAATCAAGTCATATGTCACACGACCTAATTTAAACAAGCTTATATTACAAATGTTTTAAGAGCTAGCAAATAAGCTCTTAACAAGCTTTGCAGAATATTCCCAACCCCAGACCAGTTTCTGCTACTGGCTTCCTCAGTGAGGTGCTAGGATATTGAAGCATTAGATTTCAGCTATTCATAAAATGTTATGCAGATCTTGAACATTGAAAAAATATCATCTGTAGTTTTATTGACCTAACACTTATACAGAGACAGAAAAAAAAATTGTAAAGAGAAAACAATTGCTAATGTTAAAAAATAAATAAAAGAAAATTATTCGTTATTAATAGATGTTTATTATATCCATATCTTCTTATTCATATATATTTTAAGGTAAACATTACCTTTACCAGGCTGAAGGAATACATAATCAAGTATTTGTTGGGCATTGTAAGCTACGAAACAACGATTGTTTTTTTAAATGCTTGTTTTCTACTCGAAAAGACTTAATATTGTCTATTTTTACTGAAATATGGGCGTAAATGTTTTTACTGTATATAATAATGCTTTTATTAATTTATTATTTTGATTTTACTCTGTAAAAGCAGACCGACAAACGTAATTGAGATTTATTAAATTACATTAACTTTAATATAGATAATATGTAGCATTAAATTTTATATTAAATTTACACTTAATGAATTATTATTTAAGCTTAAAGTATTAAATATTTGGGTAATCCTGAAGAGCGCTCAGATGGTCTTTTATAGATTTATGATTCGTTCAGATTCCTTCTTTTGAAGCCCCGATTCCAGTGTGTTTGAGAGTCTGGACATAACAATTTCTAATTTAAAATCAGAAAAACAATTATTTTTATTTTTTCTTCTTCGTTTCATACTTCTAAAAATTATCTTCATTTTAGACCTTTATTTAGTTTCTCAAATCAATTAATTACCTTTCAAATTTTTAAAACGTTAAAAACCTATAGCTGTAGACGTTAACACACCACGTGATTACTAACATTCAAAGCTTTAATCTGAAATAGATCGAGCACTATTCCGATCTAAGTTGCTACATCTTAGTTAGCGTCGTATAAGTTTAAAATATAACCGTATATGTTAATAAAACAAATATTTGCATTAAAAGACTATACTTATGTAGTAAGAATTATTCGATTTATATAAATTTAGTTTAATCTTACAATTTTAATACTTATTTATCAATAAAAGCAATAAAGTTAGCTCAAATAATTAAATTATCCTAAATAGATCCAATTAATAATATGTGGAGCATTAAATATAAGTACAAGTTTAAGAGAATCTTACCACGGTAATCGTTTTTTTTAAAACACGCTAAGAGCAATAATAAGGGTAAATAAAATTAGTGCATTCCCTCAGCCATTTAAGTTTGACGGGTGGCGCTCTTTATCGGGATAATTTTGTCGTGATTAAAATATATTTTTATTTTATGCCTTGATTAAAATGATGCACATTTTATTAATTACAGTAACTGATTAATATGTAAAAATCTTTTTCCACAACCTTCTTTATAGAAATAAAAAACCTGTTTTTATATACATGAATTTTATAATTTTTAACATACATTTCGGCAAAATAATATTGCTTGACTATTATAAAAAATTTCAAGGCGCATGCGATACAGGTTAAAGTCTGTCTAGGTATTTACATATACTTCCTGTGCGCTCAATAAAATATAATTACAACATACATTTCGATAATTTTCTTAACGATTATTCATTATCTTGGATTATACATTATTATTTGGAAAAATAAAAATATTAAAATGACAAAAACATGCAACAAAATGAAATTTATAAATTACAGTATTGAATATATTTAACATCAAATGATATTAATGTAGTATAAGGAAAAGATAAAAATGAAACAGATGACTGAAAGTATCCAATAGTAATTTTGACATAAAAAATAGATAATGATCATCATCATCAATGGTAGTCCATCCTAAAACAAGTCCAGAGAGCAGTCACATCATTAATTCATCGATTTTGTCACTTCATTCTCTTCATTGCCCAGCCCTGCAATTCCACATAACTCTTCCTATCTATAATATTATGCAGCAATGCACATCTTTAACATCCTTTTTTCTTATTTCCACTCACTGCTCCCTCCAAAACATTTCATTGAACAATACATTCTTCTTAATATATGTCCAAATCCAATTTCTCTTTCTATTTCTAATTTCCTCAATTTCTTTTTTCATTTCCTTTTTTCAAAACTATTTCATTTGTTATTTTATTTATCCAAAGTATTTTTTCCATCTTTCTCCTTGACCACATCTTAACAGCTACCAATCAGTTGCTAATTTTATTACAAAATGTCCGCATTTCACAACAATATAGTTAGTTGTATGCTCCACACATAGCATTTAATTAATATTTTCCTTAATTTTCTCTTAAAAGATCCACAAAATATTTGTTTTCTCTTAGTAAATATCCCCTTTGCCAATGTTATTCTTCTTTTAACTTCATCTTCACTTCTTCTATCCTCATTCAACCAACTATCCAAATATTTAAAGTTTCTTAAGTATAAAACTATGTTATTAGGGATTTCAACTTGAAGTCTTTTGGCATTTTTTCCTATTCATAAACACTTAGTCTTCTTTCCATTAATTTTGATTTCATTTCCATACATCTTTTTTCTAATTTATTTAACATATTTTGAAGACAATTTTCATCATCACATATAGAAGTCATATCAGCTGCAAACCTTATACATTTTCTTATTCTATTTCCAACATTTGCTCCTCCCAACTCTAAATAATAATTTCACATGGCTTTTGATTCTATAAGCATTTCTTCAGTGATTAAAGCATTGAATCATGATATAAATCCATGATATTGTCATATTCTGAAGTGTATTTATCCAAATAAAACAGCCATGATTAAATTACATAATCGTTATTAAGAATACTAACATTGAGAAGATGTTGACAGGGTGACTCCACATCTACAATAATTTTTGCAGCAATTTTAAAACAAGGTATTTTGAGAATTAAAATAGGTATCTAAAAGACTGAAAGTAAATAAAGTGTATTTGAGTCATCTAAATTCTGTAGATATTGTAATTACATTTGCAAATAATACTTCAGAACTTCAGGAGATATTGCAAAAGTTATCAGATGAAAGTAAAAATAATAAGGTTAAAGGCAAATGCTAAAATGACTAATGTAATGTTCAATGGATATTTTCAAAAGCAGAAAATAAAGTATGATAATGATGAATTAGAAGATGTTAAGAAGTTCAAATGCTTTGATCAAATTATTAATACAGATGGAACCAATATGGATAAAATTAATCATAAAATTAAACTTGGATAAAATGCTTTTGGTAGAATTTATTTAATATTAAATGAAACTATGGTTAAGTGTTTGAAAAGAAAGACTTTTAATAAATGTGTGTTACCAATCTTTACTTATGAATTTAAGACCTGGACATTTAACAGAAGAGCAATACAATGATTTTAGACCAGTCAGTGAAGTATGGAAATATGTATATTAGTAATGACAATTGAAAATGAAATTCATTGATAAAAGAGCAATTACTGACTCACTGAAAGAAATAAAAACCATAAGTAGAACTAACTAGACACATTGGTAAAAGGGAAGATAACCAATGGACAGTTAAAATCTTATACTGGATTCAAATAAACTGTAAAAAAACACAGAAAAAGACCACATGTGAGAAGGATAGATTAAATAATGAAGTTTGTTGCTGTGATGTGGACAAATGAGACTAAAAATAAAAAAAACTGGATTATATGTGGAGAGATCTTCATTTTGCAGTGGACTAATAATTGGTAAAATTGTTGATAATGATGATGATGATGAAGAAAATAAACTAATTTATGGTCATAATATTATTTTTTAATAAATGCATTCTATATTACAATAGAAATTTCATTTTGTGTTTTGTTTTTTGTCATATTTACATTTTATCTTACTTTTTTATTTAATTAACAATGCAATAATTATACAACATAATCATAACATAGGAAAAATTTGTAAAAGTTTTATGATTATTTAATATACAACCAATTTATAAAAGATGTAAAAGAAAAGTTTTTGTATGATGTATTATTATTAATAAATATTTTTATAGAATAAGGGCTCATATGATAGGAAATTAATAATATATACTAATTGTAGAATATGGATATAATATAACAGAAATTTTGTAAAAATTTACTCAACATAAAAAAAAGTTTTAAAAAAAGATGTGAAATAAAAGTTTTTATATTTATTTGAAACTTTTACAGGAAGAGAAATTACATTAGTCATGTTTATAAACATTTGTAAATATAATTATTACAGTGGCATAAGTAGAATTTTGTACTTGTAACAAAAATTGTTTGTATCACCTCATAACATCTTGATGATTAATAGAAAGAAAAATTACAGACACAATTAAAATTTTAAATTGTGTATCAGAAAATGCAATTATAATATTTATTTCATTAAGAAATTTTATGATTTTATTTTCAGTTCAAAATAATGTATCTGATAGCATAATTTAGTTAATAGAACTTTTTAAAATATTTTGTTAATATTTTTAGTTCAGATAGAGGATTATTCAAAGTATGCTACAATCATTGGAGCACACAAAAAAATTAGAACTTGTCCAATGGATTAAGCAACCATCTCAAATTTGGAAATGGGATGGTTGTAACAAAGAAATGTATTTTTAAATAAATAATTCCTGTTAACTTAATAATATAAAAATATCTATGTAATATAAAATTTAAAAAACATTTGGGAATATTTTTAATGGAAAAAAAAACTTTTTTTCCTTTCATCAAAAATTGTTCAAATTTGTATGTCTCTCATTCATAAAATTTTCCTGAGTAATTTTTAAATGAAACAAATATCTTTTGATAAAAATTATAAACAAATAAGTTTAAGGAATCTTTTCTTTTATTTTAGCCACGTCATATTTTTTAATTTTTGTTTGTCATTACATTTTAACTTAATACTCAAATTTAATTTTTTTATAGAAATATTTGTCTTTTTTACTGCTATTTATATTTTTAAAAGTCTTTATTAATTTTATATATGTAAAACATAATACTATTTAAAAAGTGATGATTAGATGTTGCATAGATCACAAAAAAAATATGTTATAACATGAATCTAATCTACAAATTGGATGTAAATTAATTTTAATTACATATGTAGAAAATTATATTATTTGGTTTGGATAAAAAGAAATAAAACATAAATACAAATGACTTATTTAAATATGTTGAAAGTTATATTATTTGGGTTAGATAAAGTTAATAATTAAAAAATAAATATAAACTGAAATTATCAATGGATACGTTATTACTACATGTTAAATCAATTGCATTATTTACAAATATACATACATGTGTGTATATATATTGTAATGATCAGATCCTGTATCTCGCTAACACACTGCAGAATTCGAACCCCAGACATGAAACTCCCAGAAATCCCCAAGTTCGAATCCAAAGTTTCTACTCCACAGCTCCACCTACGTGATAATGCACCTGACACTACTAATAGCATAGTTTCTTGCTGGTGTTGGTATTCAGGGAGAAGCAAGAGACTCTATATTAAAGTACATCATTAAGTTCGCTAACTAACAACTATGGATGGTACAATATATATATATATGTTAAAACGAAGATTTGCATGGGTTAAATATATAAAATACATATTTTGCGGGTTCATCCGTGTTAAAAACTTTTAATATTAATATACTGACGTTTCAACTTGGTCACACAAGCCATCCACAGAGTTATAAAAGGTAGAAAGATGGTTGTAGAGGCGCTACAATCACTGATTTGAATAAAATGTTAAAATTCCACCAATAGCAAAAAATGTTAAATTTGGCTCAGATACATAGATGACACTTTTGTCATATGGCAACATGGAAAAAATAAATTAGATGATTTTTTCTTACATTTAAATAATATGCATCCTCATATTAAATTTACAATGGAGACAGAGTCTGATGGAAAACTCCCTTTTCTTGATGTTCTAGTCACCAGAACACCAAATAGTTTATCTTTTTCTATTTACAGAAAGGATACACCAACAGACAGATATTTGCATTTCCATTCTCATCATCACCCAACTCAGATAGTTTCTGTAGCCAAAACTCTTTTAAATAGAGCAATTAACCTTTCAGATGAGACACATCTGAAAGAAGAAATAAATCATATTAATAGTGTTTTATTAGCAAATAGTTATAGTTACAAATTTATAAAAAAAAAACCTTATTTCAAGCCCAAAATAGACAAAATAGGAAACAAAAAGATGATAAATCAGCTATTAGGATTTGTGTTCCATATGTAAAAGGAACTACAGACAGTATCAGACGTATATTAAAACGCTATAATATAGATACAGCATTTTCTGCTCATCAAAAGATCAGCAATATAATAACCAAGCCTAAGGATTCAATCCTTCTTGAATCTCATGGTGTCTATCAAATCTCATGTAAAAATTGTAAAGCTTCTTACATAGGTATGAGTAATCATCACATCAGTGTTAGGAGAGATGAGCATGCTAATGCAGTTAAACAACACTCATCATCATCAGCACTCTCACTCCATACTATGATTCAGGCATAAAATTGATTTTTCTAGTACCAGGATCATATCCAGATGTGATAACTCTACCAATGCAAAATTAGAGAAGATACTTAAAGGGATTGTATCATAGCGAGATGTACATGCAAACTCCTCCTATTTGGAAAGATTTTTAAAAACTCCTAAATTTAACATTTTTTGCTATTGGTGGAATTTTAACTTTTTCAAATCGTGATTGTGCACCTCTACAACTCTTTCTACCTTTTATAACTCTGTGGGGCTTGGGACCAAGTCGAAATTTAAAGTTTTAACAGGGAACCGCAAAATGATTTTATATATATAATGTGATATAGACTGAGGTAATAGTGTGGATCGATGAAAATAAATAAATATATTCAAATTTAAAATTTAATGTGGTTTATTAAATGAACATTATCAATATAAGCATTGTTGGGATAAGCCAGACCGTGCCATTAAATCATTAAAAAGATATAGTTTTAAACTAAATTTAAATGCAGTGCTATTTAGTTTACAATAATGGCTAGTTAATTTATATACTCTATGCCTCAAGTTAATACAAGATATTATAATAATGTGCTTAAACAAAAGTACAGTTACATAAAGAAAGGTTGATTTCAAGATATATGAGGCCTATGGCGAATACAATAAGTGTTTGCTTAAATCAACTTATACATTTAATATGGGATAAAAGAACTTGTATTGAATTCAAGAATAGTGTGGATGAAAGCTCAATGAGCTAGAGGTATAGAAGTGATTAAGATGTGGGCAGTTGAATAAAATATCAACTTTAATATTAAAAGAGATTGGTGGTATCAGAGGAGGATAAATGTACAGGATGGAGTGTGATATGTTAAAACCATGTGGCTTTGTGAATTAAAATATAATAATAAATAAAAAATTAAAGCAGAAGGGATGGCATCTCGCCATGGACCCCATAGAAGGTTTTATCACAAACAGTCTGAGTCTGGCATCGTACCATGAAATCTGTCACTGGGTGACTTAAGCATAAAATTCCCAGGTACGGCCTTTTTAGTGCATACACTATCTGGAAACCGTGAGAAGAAAGGGAAAGGTCTGAGCTGTAAATCCCTAGAGAAGTAAAGCAGGTCTCAACAACCCATATGCCTACACTGGTAACACACAATATAAAGCATATACGAATATAGAAGGGATTACTAAGTAAGTAAAGGTGCTTAATCCATTCCTAAATAAATTGAAGATGATATGCACATTCTTGACCTCAACTTTTACAGTTCATAAATTATGTGATAACTACAATAAGACAAGTTACTTTAATAAGAAAATGGAGGGGAATGCATGATTTAAAAGGTATTCATGAGATTATATGTAGTCATACATTTCTCTATATTATAGTCCACTTATTAACTTCGTGCATATCTTCGCATTATATAAAAGAAAAGAAATATACCTTTCTTGAAAAACATAATTATTTAAAAGATTAATAAGGGATAAAATTAAGTAGCCCTTGAACAAGCGATTTTATAAGACATTTGCTAAGGGTTCAATTGTACAATTTATCAGCCAAATATGGTGGCACCCTAAAAAAAAGGAAAAGAAATAATTCACTCGCTCGATGACTATCTAAGCACACTACTATAATAAAAGACATAAAATAAATTAGCAAATATATAAAATCGAAAATATCAACCCAAGGATAGACAAAACACACAAGTTAGATTACAAAACATTTTAAATAGAAATGCAGTTTTATAATAAGAAAATACATTTAAAATTTAGCTAGCATTAAAATGAAATATACAACACAAAAGTTCTTGGGTGAATTGGGGTTACCTCATATCAATTGGGCAGTTCATGCATATTTTTGTCTTCTCCGGTTGACTTTAATTGGAAGCTTTAATAGAAGTTAAGCAGCATTTTTTTGAGGTGGCAGCTTCTTCGGTCCATGATCAAAAGTTGACACATTTTCAGCAACAGTGGCACTTTACAATAGGTATGGACATCTGATGGTATATGCAGCAGGTTTAGCATTTTCCTGAGCAGGAAGAGAGCCTTCCCGCTGGCTTTTATTCAGACATTCTGCTTTCAATAGGCAAGGCTGGCATTTTACAAATTTTTCTAAAGGTATAGGGCTGGCTTTAGATTCTTGTAATAAATTAATAACTTTAAAATCTCAGCGAACTTCAACTTTAATAAAAATATACTTCTCAAAATAATTCACCTAATAAAGCATAATCAAAACACAATATATTTAAAGCTGAACACAGACTAAGAATAAGCAAAAGCAGAATGGAATAATAGCCGAAGCATAGAATAAGCATAGTATATTAATTAATAAAATCGGCTCTATATATACCAAGAGAGCTTACTACCCTGTGGCAATGAATCTAGAACCAAAAATAGATGCAGAATTAAAAGCTGCCAACTTATCCGAATATCTGAAAATAGGGATTAGTAAT
The DNA here is from genome assembly GCA_028023455.1 of Epiperipatus broadwayi. Classification (NCBI taxonomy): domain Eukaryota; kingdom Metazoa; phylum Onychophora; class Udeonychophora; order Euonychophora; family Peripatidae; genus Epiperipatus; species Epiperipatus broadwayi. Next base: position 24,272 of record JAQFVV010017624.1, read on the forward strand.
TAATTTTACTCTTAAGATATTCGGATTAGAACTTTAATTTTGTTTTAACAATATTTTAATTAATAAAATACATGAGTGGGCATCTGTTGTATATCTGATGGCAAAACCACTAATTAATGGATTTTACAAAATTTAGCTAATGTTCTCTTCCCAATCCTCATTTACTATTGACAGAAAATATGTGGATGATTTTTATAAATCTAAAAACAACAAAATTATTTACTCTTTAAATTCTAAATGATTAAATCTATTTACGGTTAAATATTATTTTACTAAATGAAAACAATTATTACGAAGGTAATATTTCTAAAATAAATAGATTTAAACAAAAATAACTTTAAACCATTATTTTTTTTATTTAAGTTTTAAAAATGTATTATCGCAGTCTGTGTGTAAATTTACTTATATAACCTACTTTTTAAAATAAATATGCATACATAGACATACTCGCAATTTATAAATTATTAACGTTAAGGTTTTAAAATTACATCTTCACAAGCATTAACACATTCGGGATCTAATTTAGGCGGGATTTTGGCATATAAGCGGCAGTACAGACACACTACAATAAATTGGGGTTTAAACTAGGGTATGAGAATAGGAAAGAAGTGAGAGAAGATGAAACGAAGATTTGTAAAGCTAATTTTACTGTTTCAATTCCTAATACTTACCATCATAATAAAGTAATGTAGCAAAAAATCGTACATATTTTATTAGATTTTTTTCAAGTTAAACAAAATAAATCCACCACTATCATTGGTCAGATGGTAAGTAATATAATCAAAAAGTAAATGTAATAGTTTCTCATAGTATTACTTAAGAAAATAAAAATTTGTAAAAAGTCTATAGAAAAAATGTCTTCTGAACATATTTTGTTGATCAATGTGTATCTAAAATACATGTGTCTTTGTGATTCTTTTTTTTAAAAGTGCAGTTGATTTTTTTTTATGTACAAACAGAAAACACACACATAAAATTTATATTATAAAAAACATACATACAGAATAAAATACACAAGATCAAAACGTATTTAAAACAGTTCTTCAATAATTGTCTTGTGTTCATTACATATTTATGATTACATATGACTAGAAAGGTAAAGCTAACATTCCATTTAAAAGTATATGTGTGCCTTCTGTACGTTTAAAACAGTCAATTTATAAATTTATAAAATTTTAAGCTTAAAACTATTCAATTAATTTATTTTATATCGTATTATAATACAGTTATAAAGTATTTAAAAAATAAATTTATAAATTAAAAAAAATCTGACAACGTTATGGGAATATTATAAATTATTTAATTGTCAAATAAATTATTTTATTTTAAG
>JAQFVV010017625.1:0-25237 GCA_028023455.1 Epiperipatus broadwayi
TATAAAAATATATGTCTATCTTTATTTAATTAAATATAAGAAAGAGAAGGAGTATTTTTATGATAATTTTTTTTAGATATATTATGTTAAATTTTAATATTAGTGTGAATTATAATTTATGTTACTTGAAATTTACTGTAAATAAATTGTAATATTTAAACAACATTAGCTGTTGCAACATGTGCTTTTGAAGATTTTAACTATAAATGAATGAATACTAACACTTCAAACACATGATAAAGTCTTTGGAAAAGATAGAGTGGCCATCTATTTTTTCGAACCCAAACGCTTTTGTATGGGCAAATCTTAAGTGTTTGAAAGTGAAAGCGTGAAGATAATAAATAATCACTTTAAATTACTTTTACATGCCTGAATGAATGACGCTGGTGAAATTTATTAGAATTTACAATACGTCATTCTTATTTGAAATTAAATGTATGCAAATAAATCAATTATTTTATATAGCGCGCGCGATGTTTATAAACTGTAATATTTAAACAGCATTAAATAAATTGTAAATTATTTTAAAGTTATAATAGTAAGTTGTTATATTTCTTGTTAATATTTTTTATTGCTTATCATAGTACAAAGTTTCTAATCACAGTACAAGTATTAAAAACATGTATAATCATTATTGTGATTACAATTTATATACCGTTTATAAATGTAAAGTTATGAAAAATGATATTATTGTGGACGATCGTTAAGAATAATTAAATCTAAAAAAGGTTTAAAAAGTATTAATAAAAATGCTAGCCATATCCATGTTGTTGATTTTTTTAAACTTGCTAAATTTTACTGTGGATGATTATCAGAGTTTTATAAATTTGAAGTTTTAGAAATTTGAAGTGATGGATTCATAAAAATAAATTGTTATTTAAAATATCAAAAACCATGTGTTGTATTTATTTATTTATTTTAATAGAAAATAAAGAAATTAATTTTAAATAGTATTTTTACATTTCGTAAAGATCAACTAATAATATTTGTTTTAATGCTCGTCACGTTTACTTCTCAGTTCCAATAAAGTACCGCTCTCATGTTCATAAATCGTAATGAATTGATTTTATTAAAGTCAAACAACTTCATACTCATCTAGAATTAAAGAAGTTCTTTGTTAAATATTAAAGTTATGCCCTAAATATTTATGATGCTTTTTTGTGAATTGCTTTACGGATGTGTGGAAATGAATCTCACATTTTTTCTTTTAAAATTAGAATCATAATTTCTTTCCAAGCCAATACCTTTATTTACCTTTGTTTACTTGTCGGGTATAGACATGTATAATTCTCCCAAACTTGCATATTATTTATTGGCATATGAGCATGACTGCCATTACTTATTGTAAATTGTAACTCCATTTCTAAAGACTAGAGGTAATATATAATGTCAATCATAACATTTGAACAAATATTTATTATTATTAAACATTTTATATAACATATTTAGTTTTGATTTTCTTCATTATTTATTGATTATTTTAATATTCATGCTAGCTGTCTGTACTGGAAACCCAAATATACATATATGAATTGATTTATAAATATCCATGGTCATTTTATTGTATGTTAGTAGAGTCAGATCAGGGTCACAGAAATCATCATCATCCATTGAGTTAGTTCCCTGGCACATAGTCATGTGCCATCTACATAGGTTATCCATTCATTTGATCTGAGCTCGTGAGTTGTGTTCGAATTCAGTTTGGTCTTGGATTACATTTTTTGGTTTAACTGGGTTTGAATCTGACAACAGGTTAGGTTATTGGTGTGTAACATGTGACCAGTAGAGTATACTACCTGGATTTTCAAACAAGCTATATAATAAGATTTGATATATTTACTACTCTAATAATTTATTAATCAATTAATTAAAATCTAAAAATAATACATTGTTCATGTAAAGTTTACATGGCAATCAAATATCAAACATTCCCAATTTTATCAATAACAGACTCACAAAAAAGAGCAAATTTAAAATTTCTAGTACTATTATTCAATTCTACTGAAAATAAAAATCATCACAACCAAACTAATCCACTTTGGAAAATATTTATCTCAGATATTAAATGTGTACTTGAATTTCTTTAATCTCTTTAATTCTTTTTATAGTCATATATATAAACAGCTTCGCTCACAATGGCCACTCTTCCCTAGTATTCAGACAAAAAATCTCCATTTGGGATGCTCATGGCCTGTTATTTCCCACACAAAACTCTACCATTCCTTACCTCGGTGGTAACAATCACGTGGTCACCAGGTTTTTCAAGCATCTCAAGCTGGAGCCAAGGTTCCTGGACTTTCTCGTAAAAATCAACCTGAATTCACTCCAGACAAACTGGTTCCTGCACTACAGGAGATTCCATCAAGAATATAGATCCTATGTGTCACAACTGCCATAGAACCTGTGAAACCTTTGATCATATGATAAATGATTGCCCAGCATATGACAAAATCAGAACTTTCATTACTTACCACTGCCACATTTCCCTGAACAAAATCTTAAATATTAAATGCTGCTTCCGTCCAGGGATTATGTCACCACAAGACTCAACCTTTCTTGATTTGTGCCATCTGGTTGGCCAGATGTCGAACAAGCTTTCCATTTTCTCATCTCAAGCCCGAAGACACATTCATTTCCAAGCTAAAGGAATTTCACGCATAAGGACAGAATATAATCTTCCAGATTTTTATTTGACAACACTAATAGAGCCTGGATTAAGCTGGATTAACAACACCAGTAACCACATCAGAACATTTGGTTGCCTGACTAACATGGATAACTATTATTTTTGATTTACAATTGTATCATTATTACATATGGTTTTTTCAATAAAATTATTTATAAATAAATCTTCAAATAACTCTTTCACAAAACAAGTATTCTAATCACTTCATCAATTTCATGGTTATGATGGTTTAATATTGCAACCGTGTCTATTAGATAACAATATATTGTTTATATATGAGTTAATTCCATATTTTTTCAGCAAATGCTTCCCTTACATGATAAGATCATTGGGTAATAAATCAAAATTTTATTGGAACACATATGCAAAACATATTTCTTTGAAATTGGAGAAACACAATTTAACATTTTTTTTTTAGCATTTTAATTCTTTAAACCAATTTAGTTGAATATTCTGGAATTTCAATATGCAAATTTCAAACTTTCTTAATGAAATGTTTTTTTTTAAATATGTTGTTTTCCTTTTATATTTTAATTTAAAATATATCAATCATTGCTATTGAAATGTAGTGAAGACCTGACCACATCTAGGACATACTCTCAGATAATATTTTCTACCCCATCATCCTCAGATAGTTAGGTACAAAATGGTGATTGTGTATAAAAACACAACTAATATTAAAGTACATTAAAAATGTTATAGATTGGTCAAGCATTGGTGGTCAAGAAATCAGCAACAGCTGCTTTACAAGCAGTTGTCCCAGGTTAGCAGGTTCACTTCCTGACTGGTGCTATGACACATGAAGAAAAAAAAAGTTATAGATTGACTTTTTATTTTAATTTACTGGTATTTATACGTTTTCTCCCATGATGTCAAACTTTTCCACAATGCAGCTCTTCTTATAGTTGATTTCCAGAACATTATCATAGTAATGTAAACAATTGGGTGAGATTCTATGTTTTTCCCTTAATTGGTTGAAGTATGTAATCATTTTTGAAATACAAAACAATAAATTAATAATAAAAAGGTATTAACATCAATTTATTATAAACAAATAAATCAAATGGATTTATCTATTTATTAATAAATCCTATTATAACAATAAATGCTTGTAGATAAAGATTATTACAACACTAGAATTTTATTATTTTATTAATATCAATAATTTCATTATGTTTAATATTTTGTTATTTTAGAAATCTTTACCAAATCTAAATATTTTATTGTCTAAGATTTTAGCAATTGTTTTGTTAGTCTTTCTAACACATTTTATTTTTATTTTACGAATTATCAATATATGCACCTGCACATTTATACATAAATGCACGAAATTTTATATATTTCTAATTACTAGCACTTCTGTTAATTTAATCAATAATTTATTCATTTTAAACTTATTGTAAATATTCCAATTTCGTAAATTGCCTAATTATGACCTCATTTACTGTTCTTTCAAAAACACTATTCTATGTGTATCTGGATTTATAGCATTCACTAAAACAATTCACTAATTATTTTCAGATTGTTATAAAGAAATGCAATATTTAATATTTGAAAATATTCGAAGACCAATATTTGAAGTTTAATAAAAAATAAAAATTAAAAATGATTACCCCTTTGCATATTGACTTTATGGAAGTTGACACTTGGTTTTATATCTATTACTTGACCTTCCTAACTATTATGAAATATATAATCAAAAACTTTTTTTAATAATTTATACATTGGTACCAAAATATAATGCTACAATATATATATATATATATATATATATAACAGAACGTAAATATATGAGAAGAAAATAATGCTCCAAACGATGGACGACAAATGTAATAGAACATATGTAAGCTAAATGATCTCAAACAAAAATATACACATATGAAGAAAAAAGGCCCCAAACATTGGTGCCAAATGTAATATAACATCTGTTAACAATTGAAATGGCCCCAATCATTGGGTACCAAATATAATAGAACCATGATTGCTCCAATTCAAAGTGATAAATGTAATAGTACAGGATATATAACTATATTACTATCTCCATCCTCATAAACGAATCGTAATGAATCAAGCCATATGTTTTAGGCATCACATATAATAGTATGGACTCTTCAACAATAATCACCACTTAACCAAACCCTAATGATGGTGTGAAATATAATAAAATGCATATATCATCAATCTAAATAATATAAACATAGCATATCATACACATATGCTGAGAAAACAATGCCCAAAACATTGAACAACAAATATAATAGATGGGAATATACATATAAAGAAAGATCTTAATAATTTAAATGGATCCAATCATTGAGAAAGCTAAATGTAATACATAGTATAATCTAAATGAAGAAAGATAAAATTGTCCCAATCATTGAGGAACCAAAATGTAATGGATAACATTATCCCAATTATATTTAAACAAATTACTTATCTGCCCTTCCAACTAGCTATATATGAAATAAATCAAAATTGTACAGAGCAATAAAGAAATCCATCATTATTATTTATTCTCAGGGTTAATTGACTAACTAACAAAATATATATATATACCAGAAACAAAAAGGAATTTTATTGAATCCAATATACACATTATGGTGCTTGTCTTATAGATAAAGATTATGTTGGATGGTGCCATTTTCATGCTAAAACTATAAAATATGATCATTCTCGGGTCATTGATTCTAATAATTTTGCTGTGCTTTTTTGTAATGTGAAAATAAAAACAAAACAAAATCGTCTTTTTCAAATATTATTTTTTATTAACATATACAATTTAAATGATAATAATAAATGTAAAATAAAATCAACAAATTACAATTTCATTCATGTTTTTTATATCGTATACTTTTAAATTGTGTTACGGCTTTTTTTTTTATCAATTTTCTATCGGATATTTTTTTACTTGTGTTATGACTTTTTTTGTTGTTGTTTAACTAAAAAATAATAATCATAACAAAAGTAAAAGTTGTTACGGTTACATTTAGAGTTAGTTTTAGGGTTAGGTTTAGGGTTAGTTTTAGGGTTAGTGTTCTGTTGTTTGTAATGCTAAAATAAAATTCAAAATCGTAACCATACTTGGACAAAATAAAGAAACTCAAACTTTTTTAAACAACAACAAACACATACAGGCTATCTTTTTTACTTATTAAACATGTATTAATATATTTTCTTTTTATGAAATTTATAAAAAAACTATATATTTGAACTTTTCTTACTGGATATTTTTTTCATACCGCTCTTCTTTAATTCAAAAATATACAGATTGTAGAATCTTCTTTGTCTCATGGAATGTTACGAATAGTACGATACGTGACACGTTACCTAATTGCAACTCAATAAAAACATAGATATTTAACATTTTCCCAAATAAAAGTTCAATGCAGTACATTTACATTGTAAAAGTCTTAGAATTATTGCTTTAAAAAATCTGGACATTTATGAGCGCTACTTTAAAATAAAATAAAATAAAAAAATCCAATGAAAACAACATTTCAATACAATTAAAATACAAACTCTCTCATCAAGCTGTAATTATTTTATAAATTGTGCAAATTCGGAAAATGTATTTGCTGCTATGCAGACCTATCTGATGTACTGCAATGTGACATAGCAGCTTGCATTCTGTAGCACAACAAAAAAGTTGTATTATAGAAAATGCGGGTTTGGGCATGTCGGCCATGGAAACAGCATTTTTATGTGTTTCTGACATGAAAACCATGCCATAGAGCAGCATCTTTAGCTAAAAGATGAGTACCCCACATTACATAAGTAAACTTATGTACTACATATATAAACGTATTAATGAACATTGGTTTGATAAGTGATCTAAAAACTAAATAATAATTGAATTGTGAAGTTTATTCTCCATTAGGTTGTGAATTTAATAAACTTCATAATGACTCTGGCACTAAAAACGAAAAATAAGAATAAAATATTAATGTGCTCTTCCAAATAAAATTCAAAGGCATTATTTATAAAACAAATAGTACATCCTTTATTTCTATACTATGGTTTGATTTGTAAGAAGTATCAGTGTTTTAAATAGTTTTTAAATACAAACTCATATATATATATATATATATATATATATATATATATATATATATATATATATATATATATATATTCAATAGACAAAGACATATTTGTGCCTAACAAGTATTCGTTAATATAAACACAAACCAATATTTATATTTTCCAAATATTCAAATTTAAAAAAAATAAAATAAAATAAAAGTATATTATATACAGCAAATATATGAATTGTTGTTTATGTTTTGCATAGGAGTTGTTATATGAAGTTAAATTAAAAATAGATAAATAAATAATGTAAATAATTGACTGATAAAAAATATTGTAAATTAATAAAATAGATAATAGACATGCTCTCAAAGCTAGGTTAATCGATTAAATATCATTAAATCAAAAGAAATCGTCAAAATTTACTCCACTACATTATAAAAGATTTATATATTATATCCACTTTTGGACTATACTTATTTCTACAAGGATTGAATACTCTTTTTACTATTTACAATCAAGGCTCACTCAGGCCTATTAAAAATATAACATACCTTTAACTACTTAGTCATTTAGTGCTAACTTATAACCCATATATGAATATGGGACTTATTTCACCTCATTTTGTTACTTAGTTATCTTACACTTACATACGTATACACACACAATATATATATATATATATATATATATATATATATATATATATATATATATATATATATATATATATATATATATTATAGAATGTAACCTTAGAAATAAGTGTCTGAAAAATTCAAGGTAGGGACCTGTACAGGTCTTAGCCACAAGCCCCAAACTTGGAATAAAAAAACCTCTTTTTTCCAGGAAGTGTAAACTTGTAACTAAGATTTTAGCAGAATCCCTACAAATTTTCAGATGCTTATTCCTTAGGTTACAGCCTTTAAGTAAATATTACTTAATATAATAATGTGTGTTTAATAAAATTTATAATATATATATATATTGTAAGCAGTTGGCTTACATAGCATACACTAATAGTGTGTGTGTGTGCATAAATATATACATAAAATAAAGGAAAATTAAAAATAAACATTGAATAAAATTTTGTAGATTTTTTTTATATTTTCTAAAATAAAATAATAATAATTAAAAAGGGTTAAATAACTCTGGGTTTAAAAAAACTTTCACTATGAAATTAATATTTTAAAAAATCTGAATAAAATAAATATTGCATTATTATTAAATATTACTCTGATTTTTGAAATTTAAAAACACCTATTATATTTTAGGAAATTTTTAATTAATTAAAGAAAATTTGTATCTATTGCAAATTCCTAAGTAACAACATGTATATGTTTTCAAAGAGGTTAATTGAGATTAAAATAAAATTCTGTTTTTAATCAAGGTTGTTATAACACCTCAGATGATTTTATAAAAGAGGCTGATGAAAAAATATCAATCAGTCTGGATAGTGATTTTGAAAAGAACAGTTTCACTTGCAGTTCTTAAGAGTTAGCAGAAGAGCTAGCTATAAGTTGGCTCAAGTATTTTGTGAGAAAAGGAAGTTAGTAACTGTAGCAGAAGATGGCTAGAATAATTATCAAGAGAGCTGCCATAAGGATGTAAGAAGGCAAGATAGTAGACTGTTTTCCTTAGCAGGAGTTTTGAATTCACTTAAAAAAATGACCCACTTTTTTATGCTGAGATTCATAGCCTGAAATCTATCCAAACCAAGACAGCTGATTGCCTGGAATAGTTCTATAAAGATGGGAGACTGACATTATACATGGATTGCATAAGTTTATCTGATGATGACAACAAACATGGATTGTATTTTTCTAATGGACAAAAGAACCAGTTTGCCCAAGGCAGATACCATCTGAATAAAGAAGTAATTATACTTATGCTACTGTTTATCTATATGCATAAGAAATCAAAATAAATATGTCATGTGTATATACAGTGAGTTATTTTATTTTAATAATTAATAAAAATGACAATAAGATTATAAATTAATAACTTAAAACAAAACATATGAAATAATTTACTTAAGTCAAATGTCTAAAAGAAAGAAACGAATTGATGTATGTTTTTGAAAAGAAGAGTGTTTTTGGTAAATCTTTTTTAAAAAATGACATTAAAAAAAGAATGTCCAAATGCAAGCATAATTTTATTTCAGATTAAACTCATAAGAAGCAAATCTTTTAAATTGGTCTAAGAACGCTAGTAATTAATCCTTACATGTACTTGTCAAAAATTGACTATACTCTTTTTAAAAAAAGAGAGAACTTATTAACTGAAACTAATTTTAAATTGTGTCTATACTTTGTTTATACACACATATAGGTAGGAAATGTATGTATTCGAAAATTATAATATGACTGTAAAAAGTTGAAATAGATAAAAGTCAGTGACATTTACACTCATATATGTAAAAATTTTAATCATTTATTTTATAATCGTTTAAATATGTCCTATTTCTCAAAATGCACTCTGTGTGATATTTCATATATATCAAAACCTACTTAGGTAAAAATTGTTGTCATTTATTATTTGAGAAAAAGTTAATATATTAGAAATTTAGCATTTGTGTTATACATATGTAAATCATTTTAATGATTTCAAAATTTGAATAGTGAATATTGTAAAACAAACTAATAACATTAATTGTTTATAAAATTTTGTATAGTTTTTTAAAATCAGAGCCTTATCTTATCAGACCTTAAATATCATTTTTTATTATTGGGCATTAATAAACTGATTTAGATGATAAAATTATTTTAAAACATCATCTGCATAATCACATACAGAAATAGATCTTATTTTCTCTATTACAGATTCTAAACCGTGGATAAATGGGGATTTATACTTGAGTACTTTGGGAACATTCAGAGATGATCAATCATAATCATGTTTGTCACCAAAGAAAATCTACAGGAAAAGGCTTGCTTCCTATATTTTATTTTTAAGTTGTGGTCTTGTTGGAAAAATTTGGAAGTTTATAGTTATATTGTGCAAATGGCCAGAGCATTGATGATAATTGTCGAGCATGTTTTAATGCAGCATTATTGTTTATATTTTCTGATTATTGTGTATTTTAATGTATGGGCATTAAGCTGATGCATCAAGTTATGTTAAATGATGTCAAAGCTGGAAAAAGAAACAAGTTAGCCTTGTCCAAATCCAGCCCTGCAGAGATGGTCTGATGATTTATATTTTTTATTGTTCAAATCTAGTCACAAGATGGACTGTTAAGTTTATTCTGATTTATTGTGCTAATTTATTTGTTGACATCAATGATGATGATGGATGGTTATTTCTCTCAGAAGTATTGTACACCTACTTATATTTTTTATGATAATACTGGTGAATTTAATTATTATACTTGCTCTTTTTAGTAGCTGAATGATCCTCAATGATCTCTAGAGAGATTCTTTAATATTATACTGTTATATCTTTAAATATTTACTTGCACAAAATGTATTTTCAAATTATTGATATTTGTATTCCATTAAATGGACTAGCGAGTGCTGATATGTTTCCATCACTTACATGTTTATTTTACTTTCCACAACTCCTTATACACCTCCATCCCCATTAGAAAAAAAATATATATATATATATATATATATATATATATATATATATATATATATATATATATATATATATATATATATATATATATATATATATTGATGATTTCTAACTGAGCAGGTAATCTTTGTCCAATCAACTCCAATCTATGATTCATCCCCAAGAATATATCTAATTATCAAATAAATAAATAAATATTTTTAAAAAAAAATATTGAGTTATATAAATAATAAAACTTTGATAATAAAGTTTGCAAATATAAATTTTACTTATTTAAAAAATATATATATAATAAATATATACAATTTAAACTTGAAACTTACTTACAAATTTCTAATACTTGAACATTAATTTTGACATTTATAAAATGTTTGTTTTTTTAAACAAGTTGCTTATATCTCCATATATATATATATATATATATATATATATATATATATATATATATATATATATATATATATATATATATATATTATTTACATTAATAAAAATTCTTTATTACCTTGCTAAAGTTCAACTTGTTCATCTTTTTTCATAAAGTCAATTTGTTCCATTGTTTTATTACTTTATATTTCTTTAACATTAGAATGCATTCTAGCCAAGATTACATTTAGAAAATATCAAGTTAATGAAAATTATTCAAAGTTTCAAACACATATATATGTATATTTGATTTTTTTTAGATTTCCTCTCTTGAAAAATAAATAAATAAATTAAAATTTTAAATTCAATATATTAATTATAGTTACTTCTAATTGTTACTAAATTTACATTTATAGATTCTGAATAACATATCAATTTTTAGCTTAAGGCAAATTGAAATTCATGTCAAGATTTTTGCTTAGTTTTTCTTTTTAAACTGATCTGAGATAAAAGAAAAGTGGAGCCTGGACTGCAACAATATATTATTCGCACCTCCATTATTGATGTGTTCACATAAAATAGATTATTCAATTATCTTGACAAATGAAGATACTGAATATAAATGTGCAATTAGCTTTTTCCCTTCAATTTTTTTAAATAACCATTTTAATAATGGCTTCTTTTTCTGTTGTTGTTTTTTTTTCTTCATGCCACAGAACTTCTGGTTTTTGAAAACTATTGTCACATATGTTTGTTTTAAAAATTAACATTCAAAAATAAAAGCTATCAATCATATAAAAAAAATATTAAATTGAAAATTTATTTGAAAGCTTTAATATATATATATATGTACAAATAATCACATTGCATTTTTAAATAATCACTACAAATAAAATAATCTTTTTTATAATCAACAATTCGTCTTTTATTTATCTATAATAATTAGAACATATATCACTAATACTATTTCAAATCTCACCATTAAGAATAGTAACAAAATACTAACAATTAAAACATGTACCATTATTAAAAATAAACAAAATAATGAGTTGAAACAACAATAAACATAACTAATAATAGCATAAACAATAACAATACTCAATATATGGAAATCAAATCAAAGCGTTTTTTTTAACCAATAAATGACTTTTAAAATAAAAGGTTGATTTGTCGATCATTCACAATATATATATATATATATCACTAGAATATGTATTGAGAAAATTGGAATTATTTATTTCTGACATAAAGAGACATAATGAAACTTACATACAAAAAATATAACATATACTAAATATATAGTATATTCTTTTCTTCTCTCTATATCATATATATAATAAATGAACAACTAAATTTTTTATCTAAAATTATTTGACAGATTACTATTTCTCTATTTAAAACGATTAATTTTTAAAATAAATTTATAAATAGTTGTTGTAAAAAATTATGCTTTTTTTCCCTTTTAACATTAGTTTAAATAAGTAAGTTTTCTAGTTAAGCTGTTTTTTTAAAAAAAATTGTTTAAAAATAAAAATAAAAATGTAAAACAATTGTACTTAGTTACTGATTTATTATACATATATGATAAGTACAGAGGAAATTCTAGAAATATGTATATGTAAATTAAAAGTTTAACATAGTTTTTTAAAATATTAAATTGAAAGGAAAAATTAAAGCTGCCTTCTCACAACCATTTAATTTAAACTAAATGAAAATTCACAGAATAAATGTTATGGGAATGTAATAAAAATTATTGAATATTTTTCATATTTTTCCCATCTGTTCCATATCTATCAAAATAGTTGACATATTTAATAGATACATGTTTTCAAATAGGTTAATGTGGTCATAACCCAATTATTTATCAATTTTAACCAATTCTAATTAATTTAATTAAACCTCAATTTTAAAATTTCATTTTAACTTTAAATCCTAAAAGTTAACAAATAAAGCAAACAGTTTTCCAAACTCAATAAAATAGCATTTAATAAAAAAAAAACTGATCATCGATGAAAAAAGCATTCTAAATTCATAAAAAAAAATATCAATACATTTATAAAAAAAACACAAAAAATAATTACAATCATTTTAAGTAAAAACTACTATTAAGTTATTATACTATTATTATTATTATTATTATTATTATTATTATTATTATTATTATTATTATTATTATTAATATTATTATTATTATTATTATTATTATTATTATTATTATTATTATTATTATTATTATTATTATTATTATTAATATTATTATTATTATTATTATTATTATTGTTGTTACATTTATTTGTTGTTGTTTGTTGTTGTTATTGTGGTTATTATTATTATTATTATTTAAGTGATCTGAAAATACTTTTAATAATATAGATGATGCTAGTTAAGCTAAAACCCTGGGTATTTAATTCACTCAATCTTTTCTTTAATGCAAACCATCAAGTGTGGTTTCACCAAAAGCGATAATGAGGCAAATGCACTTAAATCATGAAGTGTAATAAAACATTAATTACAGGACATTATATTTTGAATAGATATATAATAAACATTTTTATTTAATGTTGGTATTGCTTTGTTCAATAGAACTTCTCCAGCACTTCGCTCCTTTTCAATAATTTTCAAATGTGTACTTCCTTTTGGCTTTATTGTAAATTTTAAAGTAGTTCGGGAGAGCCTTTTCAACAAGTATCTTTTATGAGTCTTTGGAATATGCAAGATTATGTTTTCTTTATCTGTCATGATTATAAAATAATCAAAATAACAATAAGGAAATAAAAGGAAAGTTAAGAGTCATACTGCATTCTTAAATTAATCATATTTTTTCTAAACCTCGTATCTACAACTAATAGTAATACAAAAGCATCAAAAAGAAAAATTATATTTACTTTATTTTTAAAATTAGTGTTTGAGAACCAAGCCATTTATCTGTGTGTTTGTCATAATGTATTGTTTAAAATATCATCTGAAAATGATTAATATTTTTGTAGTGTAATTTTCACAGCCTCACACTCATGTAAAGTAGAGACTGTTTTCTATTCATTTTCAACATCTGTTGAAGAATGTAATCATAAAAAAACAAAAGTCATTAATAAAAAAATAGAAATGATGCCTAAGATGCACAATTCTGCTAAACCAGGTACTCAGCAATTGGCTTAGACTATCATCTCTTTTATATATATATACTTTATATATACATTGTAAATATCAATGAGTCGATATTTATATTTTAAAAATTTGTTATTTGTTATTTTTCCAGAAAATCTCTTTAAGTTGAAGTTTGCATATGAAATATTTAAATTTTTCTTTTATGTTTGTTGAATATAGTTATTATTTGAAGTTATTTCTTTATTTATATATATTAATATTTTGTAGTTATAAACATTTAATTATTAAAATAATAAAGGACTTATAAATTATTAATTATAAAAAAAAAATTATTTATTTACAATGATTTTAAAATGTAATAAATAATTATTTATGTATATTTTTTAAGATATTCAAATTATAAAGTTGATACTTTTTATATGTATACTTGATAAACATTTTTATTTTGATGTTAATTGTTGTAAAAAGAGAACATATATATATATATAACATGAGTTTTAAAATAGCATCTGCTGGCATGAAACCATAGCGACAATAATAAGAAAGCCATTATTAGGATTATTGTTGAGTAAAAAATGGGATATAGAACAAACAACTGAAGGATAGAATTTTATTACATTTTATTTCTTTAAAGTTTTGCATTTTTTTAAAATACTGAAGTAAAATTATATTTCTGTATCAGAAACATATAAATTTAGACGAGGTAATAAGGATGTATTTAAAACTAGGAATGCATGTCATCATCACTTTAATATGATTCTAAAAGCAATTTTACACTAGAACATCTACAAATTTCTTATCGTATAAATTTCATCGAAATATAAAATTAAAAGAGTGCAAGCTAAGTTTTGTAAATGTATTATCGCTCAATTTCAATTCTAATCTGGAAATAATTGTAATTGATGTACCTGATTTTAACATTTTAATAAAATAATGTATATATTCATGAATTTTAAATAATCTTCTTTAATAGAATAGTTTTGCTGCCGTTCTTTTAATAGAATGCATTCTAAAATAAAGTAATAAAATATACAGATGAAAAAACTCTTGGACTAAATTAATTCTTAAAGGACAATTAACTAAGTGAACTTTTAAAAAAGTGTATTTAATAATTTTATATATATATGTGTGATGTGTGGTATACATTTTTGAGATTTGATATATTTTTTTTTTATTTATTTTATTTTTTCATTGTAAAATGTAAATACAGATTGTGACTGATCCAAGTTAAGCGCTTTCTATTATAACATTAAACATATAACAGATGATGTTTTAAGATAAATATTTAAATAATTTTAAAATCTGAAAATATAATTTATATGTTGAGGTACCATATGGTAAATTTATTATCTTCTATACTATAACTATTAAGGCAGAAATATGGCTTTGATATATTCATTGTTTATATTAATATTGAAACAGTAATATTATTTAAAGTCAAACGATAACATAAAATAAAGATGTGCTATTTATTTTTATAAATAATGCCTTTGTAATTATTTAAAGATCTCATTGATTAGTATGATTTTAGATTTGTTTTATATAGAGCTAGCTGGAGGGCAATTTAAACAATTTATTAAAATATAATTGGAACAAGTTTATTTTTCTTCATTCTTTAATATAAATGGAATAACTCATATACGTTCCATTATATTTAACTTGCTTAATTATGAGCTACCATATAGTTTCCATTACATTATTTATATAACCGGGATAATTTTGTCTTTCTTCAATTTAAATGGAATGTAGCAAGTACGATCCATTACATTTGGCTTACCCAAACATGGGCTACCTTAAGTTCCATTACATTTGGAGCATCCAAGTGAGGCTCTGAATTATAGGTTCCATTACATTTGGCTAGTCCAATCATGGGGCTGCTACATATACGTTTCCATTACATTTGGCGCAACAACTAGGGCTAGAAATAAGCTAATTAGAGCTTGAAATACCCCACATACTTGAGATTAAGATGTCTAGTATATATATTAATATGAGATGTATGGTTTAAAGAAAAAGAAGCATTTTTGTGTGTTTAATTTTTTTTATATAAATGGAAATATTTTAGCCTTATGTTTAAATGGTGATGGTTAATATTATTGTATTTTTTTTTAGTGATGAAAGATAAATATAGTCATGAAGCAGTTTAATTTCAATTTAAAAAGTATATTGATGGTGTTGAATTATAGTATAATAATTTTGTACATATTTGAAAAGTTTGAGTTGTAGAAAATCTATAATTTTGAAGGTTGGATGGGATATTTGATTGTTGGAGTTTGGTTGGTTCTGTTGCAGGTATTGATGTTGAGTGGGGAGTTTTGTCATTGTCTTGAGGATGTGATGCATTCATGTCACTTGTGATTGATTAGTCTCATTCATTGCTCCAACCCAAATCTTGATGTTTATTATTATTTATCATGAAGCAGTTAACAGTAGTCCTGCCATGATTTTATCTTTAAAACTCCAGAGAGAGTAAGATATAATTATTTTAATGTATGTATAATATTTGCCTCTAAGTCTCCCAAAGATGAGCAAGGAAATATTTATAAATAATAGCCCCTAAGACTTAAATATAAGCAGGGTAGTGTAATAGTGTTCTAAGAAAAATTATTATGGTTGTAGTAGATAGGATAGAATGAAATGTGATAGTCATCTAAGTGTTCATGAAACATTGTATGCTTTGGGAGTAATGATTGAATTCTCTTTATCTACATCAAAGTTGTGAAGTGCTAATCAATCTTTTGGTTGTCAATATCTGTCGGATCTTTGGAGGAATAGATAAGTATATAACTTAAATATATAACACCAAACTTAAGAGTTTGATTAATTGATTATTGTTTGTAACAAATAATCTATTACATTGATTATCAATTAGGTTTGAAAACAAACATATCTATGTTTTATTTTTTTTTGTAAGTGACTTTTAAACATGAAATTCAATTAGTGAATATTTGTTAGTAGTAAACTGCATTAGGTACAATTTTAGTAAAATATTTGTGCACAAAAGTTAATAATAAGTGAAGTGAATATTTTTTTTTTTTTATGTGGTATAAAAATGGTATTAAGTATTAAAGTCCAGAAAGATGTAGGTATCGATTTAAGTATTTTATATTTAACTACCATTATTTTGAATGAGAAAGTTGTCTCACTATATTATCAAATTATAGTTATTTTAAGGCATGTGAACATTTAGATGTAGTTTAAATATTTCAAAGTTATATTGAATTTGATATAGAAGTATCCCATTTTAATATAGTATAAGTGTAGAATATTTATTATCATTAAATATAAATAAATGTTATTTAGTGATATCAGTTGTTACTCCCTTGCATATATATATTTTAGAGAAATTTGTTGATGTTATGGTGATAGATAAGATTTTTTTTTTTTAAGCCAAGAAGTTCATGAGTTCAAATAAGTAAAATTTAGATTGTCAGATAGCTATTATGTATTATAAGATTAAAAAGGCTTGTATTTTTTAGTTAAAAAATTGCTTGTTGGAATAATGATTGGAGATGGTGAGCCCTTGATCTGTGATAGTTACTATATAGAAATAAATATATATATATATCTTAGATTTTATTTTATGAGTATATAATATTGTATTATTATTAATAATGGAGTTGGAACAATAGTAATAAAATGCCAGTTAATGGTGATTTTGACTTAAAAGATTTTATGGAAAAATTTGAATCTATAGATTAAATACCAAATATGATGAACTTTCCCAGAAGCTAGAGTCTAAATATGATGATCTTAGAGCTGAAATGAAAATAAACTCTAATGAATTAAAAGAAGATCTTAGAACAGAGATGAAGGTCAATTCTAATGAATTAAAAGTTTTGGTAGATGATAGTATTAGAAGAGTAGAAGTAAAATTTGATGAAAAGATGGAAAAATATAGAGAAGAGACAATAGTGGAAGCTAATTCTTTTAAAAGCAAAAATTGAAGAAATAAATAATGAAATGAAGGAAGAAAATCAAGGAATTATAGCCAGATTAGAAGTAGTTAGAAAGAAAGTACACTATAAAGAAACCCAAAATTTTGATGAATACTATAGTGGTGAGATAAAAGAATTGATGAATCTGTAGAAACTAAAATTAAATTCTTTAAGTGAAAAATATCTAATGTTATTAGACAATGAATTACTAAAGATTATGGATAATACCAGTAATAAATTTAAAGATAAAAATGCAAAATCTAGTTCAAAAATGTACCATTAATTGTGGAAACGTTTATACAAAAATTAATATTTACAAAGAAATATTCTTTACAAGAATTAACAATATAGTATGTAATGTAAATTTTGATGGAAGTGAAATTGATCCAAATGGAAATTTAGGCAAAGTCAAAAAATAAAACTTAAATTCAGAAGTGAAGAGAAAATTAAATAGCTTTTCTTGAGATAATTTGTGCCAATAAAAATCTGCAAGAAAATTAAAGTAAAAATCCAAAGAGTTAAGTAGAGATAAGTTTAAAATAAATTATCTTAAAAGAAGATATAGATTTTATGAAAGATATTGGAAAAGCTAAAGCTAAAACTTAAAGTTATAGATGGAAAAATAAATAATATTGATTTTCTTCAAGAAAATATAACTAAGGAAAGAAATTTAAGTAAACCTAAAGTTAAACTGAAAAATCATTAATATAATAATGTTATTGTTGTAAAACAAAATGATTTTCAAGAGTTCTTTAATGTTGTATTACATCAATCTGATTTGCGATTTTTAAAGGATTATTTAGAAAATCTGAATGAATACTCATTCAAAATTATCCAGAGAATTGTTTTTTTTAATTGGAACCTAGAATAAGTAAAATAAAGACTTACTCAAGTCGATGATGTTTATCAAGATAGTCAAAGGAAAAGTAAGATTATCTGATAAAATAGCAACTATTATTAAAAAAGTTAAGAGTTATGTTAGTGCTTATGACATGTTACTATTTATGTAAAGGATATAGATGTAGAATCCAAGGAGTTCATAGCAAAATCTTTAGACACTTATCTCAAAATTATTAAAAAGCAATTGAGTTATACTCAAAATGCTATATGAAAATCTTGTAAATTAGGCAAACTTTTTCACAAGTTTAACATACTGGAAATTCCTTTACAGGAAGAATTGAAAAGGCACTTTTGATTATTATATATATTTTTTTTTTTAAAAAAAAATTGGACAACATATCTAGATGATCTGAGAGATATGATATAAATAAATGAATGTGGTTGTTAATAAGAAAAATAATATTCTTTAAACCATGTTAGTCCTTAGAAAGATGCTACAAATTCTGAGAAGTTTTTTTTTTTTTCGATATTTCATAATTAATTAGTTATTTGCAAAGATATATTTTTTTTCTGTGGATTTGAGGGAATTGTGTGGAATATCAATAGGTCGATATTTATATTTTAAAAATTTGTTGTTTGTTATTAAAAAAAAAAATCTCTTTTAAGTTGAAGTTTACATATGAAATATTTAAATTTTTCTTTATGTTTGTTGAATATAGTTATTATTTGAAGTTATTATTTTATTTTATATATATTAATAGTACATCGTTATAAACATTTAATTATTAAAATAAATAAGGACATATAAATTATTAATTATAAAAAAAAAAAAGATTATTTTATTTATAATGATTATTAAATGCAATAAATAATTATTTATGTATATTTTAAAAGATGTTAAATTTTCGATTTGATACTTTTTATATGTATACTTGATATTTTATTTTTTTTTTGATGTTAATTGTTGTAAAAGAGAACTATATATATATAATATGAGTTTTAAAATAGCATCTGCTGGCATGAAACCACGCGAGGTCAATAATAGGGAAGCCATTATTAGGATTATTGCCCATTAAAAAATGGGATATAGAACAAACAACTGAAGGTAGAATTTTATTACATTTTATTTTTTTAAAGTTTACCATTTTTTTTAAAATACTGAAGTGAACTTTTTATATTTTGTAATAAACATATAAATTATGACGGGGTAATAATGATATATCGTAGCTAGGGCTGCATCATCATCATCACTGTCATATATTCTAAAGCAATTTTTCACTGGAACAACTAAAAATTTCAACGTATAAATTTCATCGCGTCTGGAATTAAAAAAAGCTGGTATAGCTAGCTTAAATGTATTATCGTCAATTTAATTCTAATCTGGAAATAATTGTAACTGATGTACCGGATTGTACATTTTAATAAAATATGCATATATTCAAGAATTTACCAATCTTCTTTAATGAAATCGAGCCATCGCTCTTTTAATAGAATGCATTCTAAAATAAAATAATAAAATATACAGATGAAAAAACTCATGGACTAAATTAATTTTTAAAAATACAATTAATTAAGTGAACTTTTATAAAAGGTATTTGACAATTTTATATATATGTGTGATGTGTGGATATACATTTTTGAGATTGATATATATTTTTTTTTGTTTATTTTATTTTTCATTGTAAAATGTAACGTTTGTGAATGATCAATTTAAGCCGTTTTTATTCTATTATAACATTAAACGTAGGTTTCTGATGATGTTTAAGATAAATATTTAAATAATTTTAAAAATCTGGAAAATATAATTTATAAGTTGAGGCACTTCATATATTACTATTATTATCTTTATATTATAACTATTAGGCAAGAAATATGTCTTTATATATTCATTGTTTATATTAATATTGTAAACATTAATATTATTTAAAGTCAAACGAGTAACATAAAATAAAGATGTGTTATTTATTTTTATAAATAATGCCTTTGTAATTATTTAAAGATCTCATTGATTAGGTATATGGTTTTAGATTTGTTTTATATAAAGCTAGCTGGGAGGGCACTTTAGCAATTTATTAAAATATAATTGGAACAAGTTTGTTTTTCTTCATTCTTTAATATAAATGGAATAACTCATATATGGTCCATTGGTACGTTAACTTGCTTAATTGTGAGTTACCATATAGTTTCCATTACATTATTTATATAACCGGGGATAATTTTGTCTTTCTTCAATTTAAATGGAATGTAGCAAGTACGATCCATTACATTTGGCTCACCCAAACATGGGCTACCTTAAGTTCCATTACATTTGGAGCATCCAAGTGAGGCTCTGAATTGTAGGTTCCATTACATATATATATATATATCATTATTTGGTATATATAGATATCAAATTACCGTAGTTTATTTGATAAGTGTTAAACTTGCAACCATCAGTAACTTTGACACAAACCAACTGATGAGTGCTGGTTCAGCATAAATGTGCATCTTGAAAATCATATAACTTTTTCACATATCTTTGGTCACACCATTACAATTGTATCCTTCATCAAGATATTAAAAATAGATAGAAAACTGTCCCTACCTCAGTATGAGAGTAATGTAGATTATTTATTATTAGATAATATTTAGTCTAATGAATGACTAATAAAAATTATTGAATTTACTTCCCTAGTTTGACACTTATCAAATAAACTGTAAAAATTTCATTTATATATATATATATATATAGTGAACAATGATAAAGATATGTGTAAGATATTGTGGTCTGGGTCATCTGATGAGTGCTGTTCAAATGAAATGTGCATCATGGAAATCATATACCTTTTTTACGTCTTTGGTTGTATTCTTATTATTTACATTCTTCCACAGATAGAAAACAGTCCCTTCCTTGCATAAGAATAGTGTAGTAAAATTGCATTACAAAAATATTACTCATCATTTGATAATCTCTAGTCTAATGAATGTCTAATAAAAATCATCAATCATGTATATTTCTTTACTATATGACTCCTCTACTAGTAATAAAAGTTATTATAATAAAACTTCTGAAGTACGTATAAATAATTTATTTTACTTCTTCTTTAACCGAATTAATGAGTTTTTTAGATATTAGTTAATTAAATTGAAAACAAAAATATTTGTAATAAAAAAATTAAATATAAAACGTTGAGTAAAATTTGTATTCTTCTGCTTTTAATCTACTTTGTTTATAAATCGAATACACTAATCGAATTTAAATAAGGCTGAAGTAAAAAAAAAAATTAAAAAAATAAATACTACATTCTCTTGGAAAAAAAAAGTTTAACTTTTTAAAAAAGTATATAATTGCTTTTTGATACTTTTTGAAAGTAAAATTATTTGCATGAGAATAATATAAATAATTCTCCCTAAATCTCTATTTTAAATTAGCTTTTCTAGTGCAGAAAATATTTATATCACACTACTAATATATATATATATATATATATAGAGAGAGAGAGATATAGATAGGTAGATAGATAGATAGATAGATAGATAGATAGATAGATAGATAGATAGATAGATAGATAGATAGATAGATAGATAGATAGGATAGATAGATAGATAGATAGATAGATAGATAGATAGATAGATAGATAGATAGATAGATAGATAGATAGATAGGATAGATAGATAGATAGATAGATAGATAGATAGATAGATAGATAGATAGATAGATAGATAGATAGATAGATAGAGTGATAGATAGATCAGATAGATAGATAGATAGATAGATAGATAGATAGATAGATAGATAGATAGATAGATAGATAGATAGATAGATAGATAGATAGATAGATAGACAGATAGATAGATAGATAGATAGATAGATAGATATAGATATAGATATATATATACAAAATATTTCAGTAATTAATGCTATTTAAGAATAAGATATCATTAAAAAAAATAATAAAAATAGCACCCATGTTCTTCTTCCAGTTTTAATATTTTAAAAAGTAAACGGATTAAAAAATTCTGATTTTTGGAGAGCATATGACAATGCAGCAAACAGATGTAAAATTGAGCATTTAATATTACTATTTAGTTAATGTAAGCTTAGTTTTTTTTTTTTTTAAATGCTTTATGCATATGATAACGATCTCAACATCTTCGGGTCCGAATCAATTATTGGGGTGGATATTTAGCAATCTGCAAAACATGCATTAATACATGTAACTAATTTCTCTACAATTCAAATTGGAGGAATTCGTTGGTTAATAAATCATATTAGGAGTCTGCTATTCTACCATTATACAACTGTGCAGGATAAAAATAAAACTCATATTATATAAAAGATTTTTAGTATTGTTTGAAGTCCTTTTAATTGTTTATCAACCTTTCCAGTTAAAATTCTGACACTTATGAACCTAAATTATATAAAACAATTATTTTTAATGTCTAAACATTCTTTATTAGATAAAAAAATTATTACATTTTATTTAAGGTTTATATTAACTTTAAATATAACTGTGTATAAGATCTATAATATTTTTAAATTTATTACAATATGTTTGTAGTTATAGTATTATTGTTGGAGAAATGACACTCTTTACTTTCGTAATTATGATTTTATATTTTTAAAAATTATAAATATTTTTCAATCTTCTACATTTCATTCTGAAGGTTAAAGCCACTGGGGGGGGGCTTTTTAATAACTTTTTAACATGCATTTAACTATTAATCAATGTAGTTTATTTTTGCCCTTCTCCACAAATATAATTTTATAGTGCAATTCATTTATTTTCAACAATCTGATGTTATTAAATAAATTTGATTTTAAACAAAAGAATTAATAGATTTTTAATTATTTTTAAAACTATCTTTAATTTTCAATGTTCTTTCCCTACAAACCTTTAAATATTGTCATATAAAAAAAAAAAATGATTTGATAAAACTCGTAAAAAAGTTTGCTTGAAGAAGATTTAAAAAACTGTTCTAAAAGAACAAAATTATCGGAACCAGTATTTCATTTTGTTTTATAAAACAAATTAGCTAATGACATTAAAAAAATGCAAACAATCTCCTATAATATATTTTCAGTGCACAAGTCTCGTGAGGAATTATTACATTTCTCAAATGATCCAAGTCTATTCTGTTTAAATGTGTAAGCAACTTGATACTATCGTGAAATTTTCTTTATTTTTAAAATAGTTTATTTATTTAGGGATAAGAATAATTATTGGATTGTAAGATATAAATACCAACTATCTCTTTTTAAATATGAAATTATTAAATTTCTTAAAGTAGAACATATTATTCAATTTTTAAATAAACCATATAAAATATTTAAATATATCAAAGGTTGGGATACTCGGATGAAATTATTTCACTGGAAATGCATTCCTGTAGTTTCTACCTATCGTAATACTTTATGTATTTGACTATTTATTTAGGTTTTTTTCATAACTAAAACATTTAGTTTAATAATCTACATAAATACAAATGATTAATTCATTTAAATATGATTATATATTATTAAAATGGTTATCACAATCTTCAAAAAACTATTAAAAATGTTTCAAGATTTAGTGTTTTGATGTGTGTACACTATAATATAATTATGTGTTTATGTATAAATTTGAATGCTTTAAAAAATAAACTCTGGCATCTTAAAATAAAATTATTACAGTGTATGCATATAATAAATTAAGTTTAATGTCTATATTTTTTCTAAAATATATGTAATATTCAAATCAATTGAACTATGGGTATTGTGAAAGGAAGTCTCATTTTTTGATTATTCAATGTTATATAGTTGATTTACATGCCAAGATGTATAGTCAAAAGTATTTCTAATAAAATAATATAATTTACTGATATATATATATATATATATGACTTAATTAAAAGGCAGGCAGCAAACATTAAGATTACAGAATTGTGGGAAGGTTAGCCTTTCAAAGTATTAGTTGACAAAGATACTAGGATAATCGAAATCCTAAGTGGATAAAAAAATTTAATTATCTAATTACTATATTTATAAATATTCAATTAAATAATTATGTATATTGCTTTGAAAAAATAGAGACATTGAATAATATTATTACATATATTTTTGACAAATACTCCGTTTTTAAACTAATATGATAGCAAAGCTAAGATAATTAAATAATTCAAATTTAATGAAGTTCTTTTGAAAATGTTTTATTTGTACCAATATTATTATGCACTACTGCTTTACAAATTAAAAGTTAAACATATTGGATGATTAATAAAAGATAATTAAGTAATTCCTTTCTTGTCTTTACTAAAAATTATAATTTAAATCATTTTTATGTTAAAATCATTTATTTGTAATAAAATATTTGTCATATAAATTATTTTTAAGTAACAAAAAAAGTAGAGTTTACATTTTAATATATGATATAAAATACATGCCATAATAATTGCAACTTTTAATGACAAATATATTATTATGAAACAAAAACATTTGTTTTATTTAACATTAGGTTCTTCTGTGCAAATTTTTGTTGTGAATCTAAAATTTAATGTGTACTTATATATAGAATCATATTATAAACAAGGAAAAAACAGGAAATGAGTATAAAATTAGAAATGTTTATCATGCCAGTTAAATTCAGCAAAAATTATAGTTAGTTTGCTACAAAAATTCCAATCCTACTTATTTGCAAAAAAGAAAATTATAAATCTAATCATATATATATATATA
>JAQFVV010017626.1:0-24928 GCA_028023455.1 Epiperipatus broadwayi
TATAAATAAATTGTTTATAATGTTGAGAAATATTGAGATTTGAAATTAAATAAGAAAATATTTGTCTTCACACTTAAACCATTCAGAAAAAGTTGTGGAGTCAAATAATTGTGAATAAATATGTAAAACAGTAAAAAAAAGTTATGTTAAATAAATTATAAATGTTTGAAGTTAAATAATAATTAAAATACAGGTTTCTTCTATCACTTGTCTTTGGATGACAATTATGCATTAACTCTCACATGTCATAAATAGATCTAGACATATTAGCACATTAAAATTTTTATGGTGAAGAAAGCTATATATCTCTAAATAACATGTGCCCTAATTCAGAGATAGTAATGTAGGCAGTTTGAGGCAAAACCAATCATCTTTTCAGCAGAACTTTCGGTATATAACTAAATATTTAGTGAATATTTTCCAATAGGAAGAAAAGTTGGTGTTATTTCTAATAATATTAATTAAATACAATTTTTTGTTTAGGAAAATATTTAAATTTGACATTTGGCAGTATTTTACAATATTCACATCAAAATATCTACTCTTAATAAAAGAAAAACTACCCTCAACCAATATTTCTCATTCTTTTTCAGTAGTACTCAATTTTGCAAACCAGATATGCATCAAGGAATTGAAATACCTTTTGTAATGCTATATAGTTTTATAAAAAATAATACATTTTTTCTTTACTACGTAATTCATATTACATATTTAAATCGATCAACTATATATGCATTTAAAGCTTACAGTTAGAAAATGTATACTGGCATTAAATCAAAATATGTATATCCTGAATTATAAATGAATATTTGATAGTTAAGACTAAAGTTATGCTTTTAAAAGTAAGATTTAAAATACACTCATCTTTATTTTCAATAAACAATTTAAAACAAGTATGCAGTTCTTCGTTACTATAGAAAAATAAGCTATTAATCATTAGCAAATATCTAGTTATTAAAGTTACATAAATTTTAATTTGTGAATTCATTAGCATAAATTTCAAAACAATAGTGTTATAATTAAAATGCAATAAAGATGCATTATAATCTGATTATTGTATAAAAGTTGTGGATATATAAATTTATGTTTCTACTGTTTCTAAAAAAATTATCAGACAATTAATACAATTTTATTTATCATTATATCTTCATATTACTAATCCAGTCAAGCTAACTGTAATTTAATCACAATTTTCACAATAACCAGCCTCTAGAATAAGTCCATTCTGATTTTATTGAATAACAAGTCTAAAATTTTTTGACAGCAGCCTTTTATTATGCCTATTTAAGCACAGAAATTATTATATGTATATAAATCTAGGCAAAAATGATTTTTGCTATGAGGCAATTAAATTAAACCTTCAGTTTGAAGAATAAGTTTCATTTGATTGAAATGAAAGAAGCCATTTTGCTCTTGTATTCAAAAATTTACTTCATTGCTATGATGAAATTTTCAAATATATAATTACATAAAGACATAATAATTATGATATCTCTTTAATTCACTGCTGCATTCCATTTACTTTTAAAGTGAGCAGTCAATATATGAAATATTATTAAAATGTGAACAGAATGAATATTACTATAATGAACAATATTTTTTAAAATGCAATTAATTACATTTCTTAAGCATATATTTCATTATCTGAAGATAAGAAAAAATTACACATTTCAAGATAGTAAAACAACAAGGTTTACAATCTCCTGTTTAGTAAAATGTTTATTTTCATGAATTTCCCAATCACTTTTAACAATTGTTTTGTAATCACACATTCGACAAGTAAATACTTGATTAATAATTAAAGAGTTTTCTAATTTATCTTTTACATGTACATCATCATGAATTTTAAAATTATCTTCATTAGAAGTTTCAAATCCACATAAATTGCGCTGAGAATGATCCAATGTCTGTGTTTTTAAATCATTTCTGTCAAAATTCTTAAAATTACATAAAGTGCATTGAAAAATGTTTTCGCTTGTATGCATTCTTTTGTGATATCTTGTAACAGTTTTACCAAAAGTCTTGATTTCTGACAAACTAGACATATACTTTTTGTCACAATTCATTGGACTTTTACCTGCAGTATTGAATGCACACAAACTATATTCGAAAGGTTTTTTATTTGTATGTGTTATTTCATGCCGTTTTAAGTTACTCATACCTGCAGTTTTGTATGTACACAAACTACACTGAAAAGATTTTTCTCCTGTATGGGTTCTCTCATGCTGTTTTAAATTAGTCATACCAGCAGTTTTGAATGCACCAAAACTACATTGAAAGGGTTTTTCTCCTGTATGTGTTATTTCATGCTGTTCCAAATGACTCTGCTCTGCAGTTTTGAAAGTGTGTGTTCTTCTATGTCGATTTAAATTACTCCTTCCTGCAGTTTTGAATGCACATAAACTACATTCAAAAGGCTTTTCACCTGTATGTGTTCTTTCATGCTGCTTTAGATTAGTCGTGCCTGTAGTTTTGAATGCACACAATCTACACTGAAAAGGTTTTTCTCCTGTATGCCTTCTCTCATGTCGTTTTAAAGTACCAAAGTCTGCTGTTCTGAATGCACACAAACTACATTCGAATGGTTTTTCTCCTGTGTGGGTTTTTTCATGCCGTTTTAAACTAACTCTGCTTGCAGTTGTGAATGCACACAAAGCGCATTCAAAAGGCTTTTCTCCTGTATGTATCCTTTCATGTAATGTTAAAGTGCTTTTAGCCGCAGTCTCAAAATCACACACATTACAATGAAATGGTTTTTCTCCTGTATGTATACGTTCATGCTGTAGTAAGCTACGCCTTTCTGCAGATTTGAATGAACATAAAGAGCATTCAAATGGTTTTTCTCCTGTATGTGTTCTTTCATGTTGTTTTAAATTAATCCTTACTGCAGTTTTAAATGGACACAAAGTACAATGAAAGGGTTTTTCTTCTGAATGTGTTTTTTCATGCCACTTTAAATGGCCCCTGTCTGCTGTTTTAAATATACACAAAGTACATTCAAATGGCTTTTGTCCATTATGTGATCTTTCATGCCGTTTTAAAGTACCCCTTCCTGCAGCTTTGAATGCACACAAACTGCATTCAAAAGGCTTTTCTCCTGTATGTGTTCTTTCGTGTTCTTTTAAATTGTACCTTGTTGTAGTTTTGAATGCACACAAACTACATTCAAATGGTTTTTCGCCTGTATGTGTTCTTTCATGCATTTTCAAACTACTCATATATGCAGCTTCATATGCACACAAACGACATTGAAAGGGTTTTTCTCCTGTATGGGTTCTTTCATGCCGTTTTAAACTACTCACAGCTGCAGTTTTGTATGCACACCAGCTACATTGAAAGGGTTTTTCTCCGGTATGGGTTCTTTCATGGCGCTTTAACCAACTCACAGCTGCAGTTTTGTATGCACACAAACTACATTGAAAGAGCTTTCCTTCTGTATGTGTTTTTTCATGCCATTTTAAACTACTCATGACTGCAATTTTGTATGCACACAAATCACATTCAAAAAATTTTTCACCTGTATGTGGTGTTTGTTCTTTTATGCTGTTTTAAACTACTCACAGCTGCAGTTTTGTATGCATAGAAACAACATTGAAATGGCTTTTCTCCTGTATGTCTTCTTTCATGCTGTTTTAAATGACCCCTCTTTGCGGTTTTCAATGCACACAAACTACATTCTAATTGCTTTTCTCCTATATGTTTTCTTTAATCACATTTTAAACTACTCCCATCTGCAATTTTGACTGTGCACAAATTACATTGGAAAGTTTTTTCACTTGTATTTGTTCTTTCATGCCATTTTAAATTATTCATGTCTGCAGTTTTGAATATACACAAAATACTTTCAAAAGGCTTTCCTCATGTATGTATCATTTCATTTACTGGCAATTTTCTTTCATCTGCATTCTTGATTTCAAAGACACTGAAAAGGTTTTTTCACTTGTATGTGTTCTTTCATGCTATTTTAAACAACTCCTTTCTGTAGTCCAAATAAACTATATTGAAAATATTTTTATCCTGTACGTGTTCTTTCTTGCCATGTTAAACAATGCTTTTGATAAGTTTTGAATGTCTGTAAACTACATTGAAAAAGCTTTTTTCCTGCAAGTATTATTTCATGTACTGATAAGCAATACTACATTCACAAAAACTACACTTGAAAGGGTTTTTCTGTATGTGTTCTTTCAAGCATTTGCAAACTGTCTTTTACAATCCAAATTCACACAAATTAAATGAATAAAAATTTTCTCCTTTATGTGTGATTTCATGTACAGAAAAATATTCACACATAGAAAAAACTTCTTTTTCATGCATCCCTAAATTGTCCATATATGTATTCTTCAGTTCACATCACCTACATTGAAAAGGCTTACTCCATCTTCTATTCTAAAACTTATCTGTATCTTCAAATTAGCATAAATTACATTGAAAATATTTTTTTCTTTTGTGTCTTCTTATAAATCCATTACAAAACTTTGGAATTCACACAAAGTGCAATAAACAATTTTTTATACAGTGGTATGTTTTTCCATGATTTTAGCTTTACCAAAATCCATAGAGTTATTTATCTTTATACTTTTCTTCTATATGGCTTCTTACATAATTTCTCAAGTTAGATATGCCCCTAATAAACACAGAAATTAATAAAGTTTTTCATTTTTCATGTACTATATTTTCATAAAGATGGAAGTCCTTTGTAATATTCTAAATAGTGATAAAATGACTAAACAAACATTTTATGGCTAATATTGATTTTAAATCTTACATTGAACACACATTATTAATGAGAAAGTTATTTTCTATAAGACATTTTGTGAACTTTTATGATAGATCATCTTAAATATGCTTAAACATGTTAAAATCACTTATCTTTATCTGACAAAAAAATAATAATAAACAGATAAGATTTCTTGGCTGTTTAAAAATTTTTTCAATTCAAAACAGTTTGGCTTTCTTTTAATAGTTGATAATTTAATAACTTTTTCATCCGAATACAATTTTTTCCTCAAGGAATATTATTTTGATAACAAGTGTTACACTCCTTGCATGAATATGAAGACTTGATTAATTCTATAATCCATATCTTTAATGTTACAATCACAGATTTTTTTACCAAATATTATTTTTCCATGTGTTAGATCTAAACAAAATAAAAAATAACATTAATCACGTTTTTTACATCATAACATATTCTAGATAACAAATAAAAATAGATTATTAAGGGAGAACAAATAAATTTTCATTAGAACATTCTTAAAATAAGCAACTCATTTAAGCTTTTATCACCTGATGCATTTAATATCTTTATTGATCAAATGTATCAAGTTTTCAGTTACTAATACCAGATGAAATCTAAACACTACTGTTTCATTTATATAGATGTCAAGAGTTATTATTTAACCAAATTATTCTTGTTTTATATAAATGCCAAGAAAAAATTGCAAACAATCACATATATAGACTTATGAACTTTATAGACAGAAAATGATCTAACATTAACTTATATAAAAAGAACTCTATGAATATCCATAGTCATTAATAGGCATTTCTCAACTTGAGTTTCACATAATTTAGCATTAATTCCAAGTCAATTTCAGAAAAATAAAATATTTATTTACATAATATTGAGAGCAACAGAAAAAAATGCAAATGTCATTCCCATTCTATTTTCTGATAATCAGTTACCAAATTTCATAAAATAAGCATAAAGACATAAATATATAAACAATCTAAAAAATTTACATAGAAAAAAACTGAATTCAAAAGTATAACTGCATTTCTTTTACCAAACATCACTTTGCTATACAGTAGTAATCATCCATTGGTTTTCATTAATAAAATTCAAAAATAGGTATGATAAACTTTAAATATACACATTTAGAGAGATACATATTTAGGTGCTAGTTTTACATAAGTGAAAAAAATGATATTCTATGAAGTATATATACAGTATACTGAATTATACAAATTTAATATGTACAATTATTCGCTTTCATTTGAATATTAAATCAAATTCATTAAATAAGATATTCAATCTCCATTTTTGTATAATTGATATTAACTGAATAAATATGAATCTGGCTAAAATATTTTTATTTGGCCCTTTTGCAAATAACAGTGATCAGCTTATTAATAACAAAAGTTTTAAAAATGTACTCAGGCTGAAAGAAAAGAATGATCAATATTTAAAACAATATGCTGTTCTTTTCTAAATGTGCATAAAATTATAACTTGGACAATATGTACAATTATATAACTGTTTTAATGGTATGAGAAAAATATTTTTGTAGATGACTATATCATATGTAAATACAATTCAACTACTACACACTGTAAAAGCTTTAAAGCAATATTTGGTAAAAGGTGAAATATCTTGTAGACACAGGATAAAATTTACTATTGCTTCTGTAATGTTGTACACAAATTAACAATGTATTTTAATTTATTATTTCTGGAGGACTTTATATAGTGAATTTTTCTTGGCCAATCTGTAGTCATTCTATGACCACAGACAATTTGGGACTCTTTAATTAGTGATCATAAATTTCAAATAAAGACCTCAAAAAAACATTAAATAAATAATTCTATGTTTATACTGCTTCAGTAAATCAAATAAGTAATGATAGCCATTACAATAATGAAGCAATCCTTGCCTATTCTTGCATTTGTCCAAAAAAACTTCATAACTTTCCCTCACTTCCCTCTCCATCTTAACTTTTTTCATTTTAAAACAGAATTATCTTTAATATTATCTTATCCACATTAATGTTTTAAAAATTTTTCTCACAATTTGCTAATCTTACTAGCTTACTTATTTAAAACTACACAGTCCAAAATAATATAATTAATTATGTTCTATTTTGTGTTTATATGCTCTACATTTTCATCTTTCACTTCATCTTATGTATTAAAATGCTTAGTTAATTATCAAATAATGTACAGTTTTATAAACAAAAAATATGATTCAGGAAAAAGTTATTAAAAATAATAAATGAAAGTATAAATAACTGGTGGAATTACTGTTCAACAAGTGTTTTGATTTATGTTTTACTAGTCAATTTTTTTCCCTCAGAAATTCTCATAATAAAATATTTGTACACACTTATTTATTAATAACAATCTGATGACAACACATAATTTTTGGTTGGGTAATTCACTTAGTCACAAAAACTAAACTAAAAAAACAACAACAAATAAATCCTATAAATATATTTCCAAAATAAACAATTTAAACAGTTAAATAATAAATATTTAGTATTGAAAGATCAGTCTCAGTGATAAGTGTGGAATGGGTTATATCTTAAAATATAAATTCCATGTTAGCTGCAGTGAATAAATTCTGTAATGACTAACTTTTTGAAACATGAGTTAGTTTGTTATAAAAGATCCTATTGCACATACCTGAAAAGAAATATTTATTTTTAGTATAACATTTCATCTATAAAAAAATTTTCAATTCTTATCCCAATCAAAACTCAGTGAAATATAATACTACAGTGATGAGAACAAATAATTCAATCTGTGGAACAATAACATTATAATGCCAAAAAATAATAGTAGTAAAAAAAACAATACTTATATAAGAATTAGTTATATCAATACTTATAGTAATTTAAAAACAAAAATTAATGTTCTCAAAATCTGTTAACAATTATTACACACAGAACACAAAAGTTTAAGGCAAATGTGTTCTGCTTCAGATATTATGAAACATTATATTTATTAATTGAAGCAATACTCTAACACAAGTTATCCAAATAAAAATTAATGAAAATAAAATAATTTGCAAAATGTAAGATATTTCATATTACTTAGATATTTAGGTTATATTTGAATAAAAGTATATTTTAGATAATTTGGGATTAACTGTAATTATAGGGGATTTGAACACAGAATTTCAACCTCTCTTCAGCTATTCATTCTATCTTATACAACTGGTACAAATGACCACACATGTGAAAAAGATAAATAATCTCCAATATAAGTATTTTGTGCTCAACCAGTACTTATCAGTTGGTCAAGATCATCTCTCACACATATATTAAATGAGTGCTCAATTTATATTAAGATAACATTTCTTCAAACCTTAATGGACAGGCTTCAATCTACTCCAACTCTTCAGCCATTTATACCATTCAAATCTAATGATGGAATACCCAATTTTCTTGTTGATGCCAATATTATTGTCATGCTTCATGTTGATGTTAAGTCACTCTAATCTTTCATATATAAAATATTTAAATACACAGAACAGGGATGGATATGGTAGAGCCTGAATCTATATTTGAATACAAATATACTTTGAAATTAGTTAGAATTATAGGAAATTTGAATATTCTTTTAAACTTCCATCAGCTACCCATTCTATTTCATACAATCACTAATCACATGTATGTGAAAACAAGAAATGATCTTGAATATATATATTTCATGCTAAACCAGCACTCATTAGTTGGTTCCGATCATCATTTCCCACACATATGTATTGAAGCAGTTGATGTTTAATCACATTGAGCTTCATGCTTCACCTTCCATACTAACTTTTACAGGACCCATAATTGAGACCTCATGTGTGTATATATATATATATATTGTGACCTGAATGGGCACAAGTAATTAAACTGTGTTGCATCAGTAGTGAATAACTGCATTGTACTAAAAAAAATGAAATAGCCTTAAAATTTTTCTATTAATGGTTCAAAAACTTATCTGGGCCAACTGTGCATTTGGGTTAGCAATTTTTCAAGTATTTATTGTTATTATATTTGATAAAGTGTTTAATGCAAGGAAGGGGGTGGATTATTACAGAAAGTGTTGTTATAATAGTTAGATTGATGCAAAGTTGTTTTATTTGTTTATAAGATAGTGTTGGTGTTGTTTGAATGGTTTTCTGATTTATTATTCATTGATACCCATCCATTTACTAATATTATAGTCAGTGAGATATGTTTAACCCATAGCCATATTAGTTATGTTTTAGTTAGAATAATTTAATATTCATATAGCAGCATATGTGTATGAATGTATTATCATTTCATTTCATATTCTAATTAATAAGCAATATTACACTTCCAATAAAACATTTAAATTACAGCAATTATCTTTAATGATTTTTCAAAAATATATTTTCTTAAGTAATTAATGGATATTTGGATTAATAAATTATTTGACAATTTAAATAATATTATCAACCATTTTATTTAATAGCCAATTAATATTCATTTGTTTTAAGTTTGTAAAAAGTTTTTTTTTTTATTTGACTTGATTTATTTGTGAAGATCAAAATGTTTTTTTTTCTTCAAGAAAAGATTTCTTGAATATTAATTAACTCTTGTCTGAAAAGGGTGGAGTTGAACTTTGGGAAAAAAAAGACCTTTTTGATGGAAGGAAGTGATGTCTATTTAACTAATAGTCACTAGTAAAAATTGTTCATTATTATTAGTTTAACCATTTGCCTTAGTTCATTCTGCCTGTAACAAATATATCTTCCAGAAGTCAAGCTAATTTTTAAAGCTCCAAAGAAAGTCTAAAAAGGTCATAGGAAAATTCTAGTACCAGAAGTCTTTATCTAGAATGACGGGCTAAAATATAAAGAAAAAGGTAGATCAATTCCATTCTTTGCTCAACTTAAACACTTAAATTAACCCTATCATATTTATTTTCATTCTAAAATGTTTGTCTACATTATTAGATTTATGCTACTTTATTTATTGATAATTATTATTGTTAAGAAGAGAGTCAAAATGCATGAACTCTCTAATCTACTAACTAAACGGTGTGTCTTTTATAAATACTTTTATGGAAACTATGCAGAACAATTTAACAGGATTTATGTTCAGCTATCCAATAAACTTATATTTTACTTCTGCAAAAGTGAAGTTAAAATTAAAAGGATGCATGTACTTTAGCATACTTTATTCAAATTGTTACGGAATGACAACTTCGTCTTTTATCTATGCTTATAAAATTAAAATGTTTCATTTAAGAATAAATATGTGACTGGTACAGGATTAATTAATTACTACTGTATAGAATGTGTATACGCTTAAGTTGGTATTGAATATTTCAGTTCTCTTCGGTGTATGTATTATAAAAAACAAATTTGATGTATGTATTATAAAAAACAAAGTATTATTGCTTAAGGAATCATGGATTTTATATGAACAATTAATTTGCAATGTCTAAAATTAATTATGTATATGCTAGCTTACAAACTATAGAAAAAACAAATGCTATTCGGGAAATCTGTTAAAAGTTGCTGTTAGGTTAAAATTACTATGGAAGGAATTAAATAATTATTATCATACAAATACAGCTGAAACTATCTTTTCATATTATGGTCATTATAAAAATTTACTACTTACGTGCTATATAAGTAAACTCTATTAGCTTTTGCTAAAGAACATTGGAGATTTACTAAATTAATTATAACTGTTTCATCCTACACAAATTTATTTTATCTTTCATATTTATATTAAACACGCACTCATTTTGGGATTCATCTCCGTATCATTCAGTAAGCTTGGAAAAAAACTTTGCAAGTGAATATATTTTTTTCCCCGCAAGTTTAAAAGAGGAGTGACTTTTAATTTTTTTTTATTTATTGTTAATGGTATATATCATAGATAGTTAGACAGATTTAGTGTTATATGTTGCTTATATACTTATGCTAGTTTATGAACCTCTAGACCAGTGGTCTTCAACCTTTTCACACCTGCGGACCGGTAAAAATAAGGATAAGGTTCCGCGGACCAGCAAAAATAAGGATAAGATTTCACAGACCGGCAAACGTCTATAGACAAATTTTCTTAAAGATAAGCATAATTGTTATAACTGATCAAAACAACGTTAAATATATAAGATAAAGTTATATATATATATATGGAGTTTATATAATAAAAAACTTTTTTAGAAAAGTAATAAAAAATTTAATTCTACCCCCCCCCCCCTAAACATCTGTGATAACTAGAAAAACAAATTAATTTATGAATGATTGATTAGATTTTGTTTTCGTTTTTTTTTAATTGGGTAAAAATGAAATGAAAAAATTGGCTATATTAATTAAAAGTTTAAACTCTTATTATTTATTATTACAAACTTTTTACTGCCCGTATAGCACGCGGACCTGCAGAAAAGGTCCGCGGCCCGTGCCAGGCCGTAGACCAAGGGTTGAAGAACAAACACTGCTCTAGACCATCATGGAAAAGCATGTTCACAAATTGGGGAATATGCTGGTAAATTATTATTGCTTAAATATTTGTTTTCTTTTATGAATTTGATATATATATTTTCTTTGGTATATTATTCAAGAGAGGTGTTTATTTTATTTTATATATTTTTCTTTATCTCAAAGTGAGAGTTTTAGCTTTCAGAGTAGTGAACGTATGAAAGAAATACCATATCAGAGATAGCAGAGAAACCTCGTTCATAATAGTTATTACTATTTAAATTCTAAACAGCTGAAAGTCTGTTCCAAATTAAGTTATATTTTAATGTATCATTTACTTACCGTATTGTTTGCATATTACATAATTTAGAATTGTTTTTCATACTTTTATTTATGCATATGTGTGTCTGTCTTGTGCAATTCTTTTATTGATTTAGTTTCATGACTATCTCTCAATATAAATTTCGGATGTTGTCATATTCTAAAGAATTGAAGGGATGATTGATTTATATATATGTATTTATCTGCCAGCGTATAATGTTAGATATGTAGAAGAGCTGTGAGAAAGGAAATTATTCTTGATACATTCTATGTTTGTAGGGATGAAAGATTTTTCCCCTTAGTATATTTTTAATTATTTTGCCATGAGTAGAGCCGACTTTAGATTGTATGCGTACGTATTATGAAACGATATTTATGAAGTCAAGTGATATTTTCTTACTGTTTGGTGATACGGAAAGTTCCACACCAATAGTGTATTTCAGATTTAAGTAAGTTATTGTTGATGTATTAGTTAAAGAGTTTATTTGCTCCTCATGTGCTGGGATTCCTCTTGAACGTCTAGTTTGTATTATCATAAAAATATAGCTGTGTAATTCAGTTAGTGGTCGGATAAATAGTTAATTTAAATTCTGTATTGAATATTAGGATATAGTGTTCTATTTGTTGGTTGGTCTATGACATTGTCCGAAATGAAACATTTATTTAATAATTCCTAGATAGATTGATAATGTGTAGAAAAGATTGTTTTCTTTTATTATTGCTTAAGGTATGACACACACCCGTAATGTAAATAATATCGCGTATATAAAATATAATATTGTTAAACTTAAAATAGAAAATAAATGTTTTAAAACATATCATATTAATTTGCCACACATTAGAGATCATCAGAATGACTATGATTTTATTGCTATGTGTGAAAAGTGTAGTTATTTAAAGTGACCATCTAATTAAGTTATTGAAAGCTGTTCTCTTGATAGCCAAATGTATTAATTTGTTTTATTCCCACAATTGATAATATAACCTCTCAAAAGTGTATATTGTGCCCATAGTATAAAGTATTATTTATTCAGTATTGCGTATGGAAATGTTTAAATAGCTCGGATATTCAAAGTTAGAATATTCAAGTCGTTTGCTTGTTAATTTGCATTCCTAAGAGTGTAGCCAATAAACAATGTAACATGTCAGCAGGATAATCCCAAACTTGTGTTTATGGATTTAAGTGTAGATTTAAAGATTGGGACAAATAAACTTATTGTAAATTGATTACTTTAAATTTAAATCTTGAGTATAAATATAAATGATTTGTTTATTTATTAAAAACTGTGTTCTGAGTTATTCTTATGTGCATTCCTATTCTAGTTTTCTTCACATTTCATATATCTATTACAAAAATAAGTATATTATTTTATGGCTTTAATATTAAATATGCTGAGGTCTGATAATATTGTTTCCTTGATCCAGACATTACATGAAATATTTATTGCTTGATAAACTTATAAAAAGGTTGCCTAGTTAGAGTATTATTTGGATGATGATGTGAGATTAAAAGATACTCTATCTCCTTCGTTATCTAATTGCTAGCCCAGTAAAACATCATTCAATTTATTTCACTATATTAATTTATAATTAGAGTTATAAATTACTGGCTAATATAGTTCTTTGGTCTGTGTTATAGATTCCCTGAGATCTGATTTTATATTCCTAGAGGAACATTGATT
The DNA here is from genome assembly GCA_028023455.1 of Epiperipatus broadwayi. Taxonomy (NCBI): domain Eukaryota; kingdom Metazoa; phylum Onychophora; class Udeonychophora; order Euonychophora; family Peripatidae; genus Epiperipatus; species Epiperipatus broadwayi. The sequence continues at coordinate 13,171 of JAQFVV010017626.1, forward strand.
CAGTTATTTAGATTAAGATGTGCTGAACAATAGTTATTTAGTGTTATGCTTTTCTATTCTGTCAGACTTATATTGAGTTAATATAGAGTGTGATTGGATGATGGAAGAGATCAAATTGAAATTATATTTTGTTAGAAGGAATAAATAAAACTCTGCTAGCCTTTATCATTTGGTTAATTAATAAATAAGGTTTATATTTTATTTGACATATTTATAGTATTTCTTCCTTCATTTATTTATATTCTCTATATGCTATGAACTTTCTGTAACCTCCCACTGAGCAAAGCTGTAAGATAAACATAAGTAAGAGTCTCAGCAGTAATTATGAATCAGATAAAATGACAAATCGTTCTATTCATTAATAGAACTGGCGCCCTGGGCATTTGCTTATATAATGTAGTGAGCGGTGATGTTGAGTGGGTTACAGTACATATATGTCATATCACCCACATGGTGTACATACAATAATTAAAGATAGACATAAAAATACATTTTGTCAAAATAAACAGTAGGGTATGTGATCGATATTTGTATTATACATATTATTAATTATATTTTGGGATTAAAGGTTCGAGATATTTTTAGAATCATTGCTAAGTGGAAGTAATCTATTGTTTATTTTAGATTATTTTTGCTAATTAAAAGTATGAAATTTTAATTAAAATAAGAAGGAATGTCTTTATTACTTCCTTTTGCAAATCTTTAAAACAAAATCTAAAATATTTTAAAAGTGATTCAAACCTTATCTCTTTAAAATTTTACTAATTAAATTAAAAATATTACTGGGATAGCCATGGGCAAATAAAATCGCATTCTTGAAGGGATTTAAAAAGGTATAAAATGGCCCAGAGAAAACAAAAAAAATTATTCAGTCAATAAATTTATTTGAGATTCAGTCAAAGTTTTTCATTCTGTCATTAGATTGCTAGAAAGATTCAGTCAGTAAATTTATTAAAGAGATTCAGAGATTCCACCAACAATTCTCAGATTCAGTCATTCAGAGATTGATTGATCCAGTAAAAAACTTTCAGAATTTAGCAAATATGAACTGCGAGTAAACGGAAGCAAGCACTTTCTCCAGACCTCTTGGAGGCTGTCTGCAACCTGCTGCTGCCATGTTCCATCTGACTGGCTGCACAAAATGACTGAGTGCTGACCCGAATGCTGACTGCCATATTTACAGGCCTGGTAATCTGAATAGCACCAGAAACATCAGATCTCCACTAGATGCTGAGGTAACTCATTGAATGTATAGAGCCGCCTTTAATAAGTAAATCCCCTTTTGTAATTTTTAATAAAGTTAAACCATTATATTTTAATTTGTATATTACTTTCTAAATTCTTTTAAGTGTGCAGTCTAAACTCTCTCTTTAATCCCAGATTATCTTAATATATTCCTAACCATCCTTCTTTACATTTGATTATAATTATATAGCTTTGTGCAACTCTATTAAATATTTTAGCATATTTTGTTTTTATGTATATATATTTTCATTAATATGCCAATACCACCCAACCTTGTGAGTTTTAAAAAGGGGGTTATTAATGGTTTAATCTGGAGGAAAGCAGAGGCTTCATCTCAAATCTACAAATAAAGTTATTACTTATTTTAACAAAATCACTCCCCAGGTTGTTTTCTTAAAATCCTTATTTGTGGATGAATGTGATTTAATTTATTGCTGTGAATTTAAATTTTAGTTAAAGATCATGAAATTTATAATTATGATTTCCCCTCCTACCAATGCCTGGAGGGCCAATTCTTTTAGGCAACGCGTATTTGGGAATCAAAGTTAACTATAATGTTAGTGTAATGCAATAATTAAAAATGTAATTATTCAATATGATTTTCTTAACGGCTCCTTATTAAAACAGATCATTGCACAGAGGTTAAACTATTTTCAGGCTTTAAGTTATATTTCTTTATACTGATTTTATTACTTATGTATAATGTTACTGGTATGTCCTTTTGTTTTACTATGGTATTGATATATCTTTTATGCTTTGTCATGTAGGGAACTTTGAACATCTGAAGCTACTCACCCAACTTCTCAAATCGTTCAACAGAAGTATATGCTACTTTCTGTGGAACGTGAGGTGTGGGAATTTGATAGTGCTGTGGTTGACCATACAGCGGAAAAATGAGCCCTTAAAACCCACCCTTTCCATTCAGTATCGTTCTGCCAAATGTGCAGACATACCAACCCTGATTCAATTCACAATATTTAAATGATAAAATATCCAAACTGCCATAGGAACCGGATTTCCTTTTTATAGTATGCTAATACCGTTACTTCTCTTATTAGTTTAATTACCGCCTGTTTGATCTTCATCAGTCGCAATATGTTGAAAATAATGAATCATTTGTAAATATTTAGTAAATATTGATTACTCAGTACACTTGTTTCAAACTACTTTTCTTTTTAAAATAGTGAATGAGTCCCATATACATGAATCAATACATGCATCCTGATTTCTCATTTAGCATCATGGATATAACACATTCTTTGTCCTCATGTACATGTTCCAAAGACGTTCTTTATGAACAATGCTATTAAAATATATACCGCCTTTCCGTATTACTGCAAATAAATAATTGAAATTGTATATCCCTACTTATTGATCAAATCATTTACTGCTAAACTGTGAAGCACAATATATTTAATTATTAATCCAAATCAGTCATGAACTGTCATATTTTGTGCATCCACTGCATTAAAAAAATATCTGTAAATATCTTTAAATTGGCATATCCATCCCACACAAGCTATAAGTCACCCACTCAAAATTGTATCTGCTAAATTAATTTGTATAATGGGACTTCATAAGAAGAAATCTCATGTTTTGTAAATAATTAATGTAACTGCAAGTGTAAAATATGTTTGTAATATCTATATATGTATTTTCTTTATATTATAATAAATATATATATTTCAAATGTAAATCCTGTGTTAGAATCATTTTCTTTAACTAATAGTGTAGCATTAATAAATATTACTTTAATGAATGTAATTCCTGGGCTACTCTTTGCCATAATCATCATCATCTCTTCAATATTATTGTGTTTTCAATTTCATTCCCTTAGTTTTGTAGTTAAGTAGAGATAAAAGGTGGCTGTTGGGAGATTGCATAAGATTCTAAGATCTAGGTGCAATGCTCTCAGATCCAACACTTCACACTGATGAGAACCACAAGCCAGAAACTGGTTTGGGGATATTGGATGAGTAGGCACTAGATGGGGATTTTTTATGCAAACTTCTGACATCCATTGATTACTCTGGTTTGCACTACTGTATGGAGAGTTTTGCCTGTTTAGTAACAGTTATGTGCTAGCATAAGAGATGGTGATCATATGATATTTAGTGGTTTAACATCAATCCTGCATAATAGTATAGTGGTGGCTATGGTTGTTAAAGAGCCAAACACACCAAAATGTATGGGTGCTGAACTAAGTTCAGACCCATATGATTATATAAGCTATTGATCTTAGATTAAAAATATTGCATTTTCAATTTCATTCTCATAAATTTTGTAGTTAAGTAGAGATAAAAGGTGGCTGCTGGAGGGTTGCATTAGATTCTAAGATCTAGGTGCCATGCTCAGATCTAAAGTTCCTCAGTGATGAAAGACACAAGCCAGAAACTAGTCTGGGGATATTGGATGAGTAGGCCCTAGATGGGGATTTTATGCACAAGCCTTCTGGCATCCATTGATTACTCTGCTTGGCACAGGGTGACACTACTGTATGGAGAGTTTTACTTGTTTAATAATAGTTTTGTGCTAGCATAAGAGATGATGATCATGTGATGTTTAGTGGTTAAACAGAATTATACATTGAATATTGTATTAGGTTATGAATAAGCACCTCAAGTTATAGTATATGGTAGAAGCACTGATGGTACAAGTATTTAAATTTGTGTAAATAATGTTTTGATTAAAATTATGTAAAATGTACTGACAGTACTGGTATTTTTTTCTCCAGAAAGATTACTCTAGAAAAAACATACTTTAAAAAGAACTTTAAGGAAAAATTATGTAAATTAGCATAGCTAATAAAAAGATGCCAAAATTCTTAGGGCACATTAGTCACTTACAGTAAAGAAAAGAAATAGCTTCTGAGAGTAAAACAATGAACTCTTTCTTGAAAGGAAGAAAAGATAATGCTGAATGAAGATAGTTTTAGTAAATTGCTTACTGTAAAGTTCAGATGGAAAGAAATTGGCAGAGACTTCAATTAAAAATGTAACAATCCATTAGAAAATTAATGAACTGTATAATTAAGTGGCAGTCTGTGAAATCAGGTATTTTCACTGTGAATAAACTCTATTGAAATCCCCAAAAGTTAATGGGATTAATTATTGTTAGTATATTAATTTTATTGTATTTTTTATATTGTTTTAATAATGCCTCAGGAAATAAAAATAAACCTGCTAATATATATTATAGCTTTGTGAGTATTTATTTATTTTCACTGACATATTTGACATTAAATCTCACTGTGAATACAGCAGATAGTGTAGATGACAATTTTAAGAATTTGCATACTATCTGAAATTAGAAAAGAAAAATTGTATATTTACGTGGAAACAATGAAAAAAAGGCACTCAAATCTGCAAGAATCTGACATTGGCAACTCCACAGTGTGGCATATATATCTGGAACATATAGAAAGTTACATGGAGATCAGTAAAATTAAAAAAATATAAAGTTTCATCACTGTTGTTTTTGGTCAGTAGCAATGATCTACTGAGTGCTAAGCACTTATGTGATCTCATGATTCCTAGGACATGTACCATGCAGTGAATTAGTAGAAAATCTAAGTACATATTTTGAGCCAGTAGTAATGAAGAGGATACCATGTTTGCATTTTCAAGCAAAAAAACAATTGCCTCAGAGAGTTACCAAGATTACAATATGGCATTGCATAAATTTGCCAGAGAATGTGAATTTATGGTCGACTTAAAGGACATACTCTTGGATCCACTCCTAAATGGGATGTCAAATTGATAGTGCATAAGAATGTCAAATACTAAGAAATGAATTAATAAATACAAGTGAAAACAGAGCTAAGATGAATAAACCATCTAAAATATTTTTTAAGAAATAAATTAACAAGTGGAACATACAAAAAGGGTATGAGTACTTAAGGGATAAAATAATACCCAGCATACATTTACAAAATAAAGAAAAAACAAGCCATGCCCAGACTTTAAATCAGGGCAATGAAGAGCATTACACTTAATGTAACCATATGTGAAATTAAGATCAATATGGAGGTTAACAGCAGTGCTGGATTGATTCTATCATTGAAAGAACAGAATAAAATTAATGTCAAATCTAAAGAGAAAGTGAAAATAAATAAGGCAAATGTAGTGGCAACAAATGCAAATAAAAACAATAGAAATTTTTGAAAAAGATTTGTTCCAGTGAAAATAAATAAAAAATTAAGTCTTACCTCTGTTTATTAGAAAGACAAGACAATATTCCACTGCTTGGCTGAAACTAATTCTGTCCATTACAAATTTGTTGTAAAATAATTAAGAAAGACAAATTACAGAAGTTAGAACTATGTTTCCTCAGCTGTTCAAACATGAAATAGCTAAATTAATAATGTGATGAGTAGACATGGAATTAGCTAAACACAGGCAATCTGCAGTGTGTATGCTCTGAAGTCAAACATTGAAGAAACAATAAGAAATATGGTAATAAAAAGTTATCATCTGTGGAAGACACTTCACAGGCTACTCCTGTAGTTGTAATCATAACACTGGATAGTAATATTAGAATTTTCTGAAGACTATCAAGTTACTGCAAATAAATGTGTGCTTAACTGATGCCAAGTGTACAGAAAGTGTTAGCATCTTTACAAAAAGCCTCATTCTTTGCAAAGATAGATTTAAAGTCTGCATCCCACCAAAGACCTGTTACAAAAATGTGCAGAATTGTTATTATGTACTCATAATGGTCTGTTTAAATGCAAAAAATGGTACTCATGTAGTTTGTGTACAAAAAAACCTGATACCCATTTGATTTCAAATTAACCATTTTCAGGATCTCAGTAATTTCCAACACATAGTATAAACAATATGGCTGACTCTAAGTTATCATATTCAATATTTGTGTTTTTTTATTTATTAAAATAATAAAGAAACATTTAAGTCCAAAGGGTTGTAATTAAAGTTTTTTTAATGTAAAAGCAGTAAAAAAAAATAAAACATGATAGCAAACAATGTTTTGGAGCCTTCTAACCATGTTCCTACTATTGTGCCCCCACACATAAAATGTAATATTGGCCCCATGTCACATACTTTTCAGGTAAGCACTATGCTGCAATCATGAACATAGTTCACTGCATCCTGTTCTGTCATCGAAAGATTTCAAATTTTAATATTTCCAAAAATGATAAGGCAAAAAAAAAATGTAAAAAAATCGGTAATGTTTTGTTCTATCATGTCAGCCACTTGATGGCATTGATGCTAAGCAAAAACACATAGATATAACATTCCCAGGCTAGTGATTCTATAGAACGATTGACTTTATTTTTGGAATAGGAAATAAAAAAAAATTATATTACAATTTACACAAAATTAAAAAATTCAAACAAAATATAAAAATGAAAGCCAACTTTTTGAACATTTAGGTACAATAATTAATTTGAGTGGCTTTATGTGTGTGTGTTGAAACAAAATTACATTCCTTTCTAATAGCAAATAATAGTACATTAAAGACTTTTTTGGACAGGAATTAATCAAAGACTGGATTTTTTGGGTGTGTGGACGTAAAAAGTTATTGAAAATAAGAGTAAATTTTAGCCTTTTTAAAACATTAATTAATACAAAAACTGTGTTTTGGAATCAAACTCAATTATATTACAATTTCCACAAAATTTAAAAATTCAAACAAAATTATAAAATGAAAGTTGACTTTGACTTTTTGGTATAGTAATTAATCAGAGACTGGCTTTTGTGTGTGTGTGTGTGTTTATATAATAGTTACTTTTTTAATAACAAATAATAGTAAATATAGTGGAAAAGTTACAGTACTTTTCTAGTAAAAATAAAAGTAAATTGTAATGTTTTTTGGAAGTAATTGATCAGACACTGCATTTGGGGGGGGGGAGTAAATTAGATTGCAATTTACCCACTAAAGTTAATAACTTATAAAAAACTATTGAAATGAAAGGCCACTCTGGTGTTTGGCAGTTGCCAATTTTCAGAGTTCGAAGCAGCCATCTTACTTCTCTCAGATGGTTTCTCATGGATACATTACTTTTATTGGGATCTTCAAAATAGTGCTGTGCTGTACCCTAAAATACAATTTGGGAGGGTTACACAGTCCTGATGGAAACAGTGATGACACTGTTAAAAATGTTATAAGGTACCAGTAGGTCAGTTCACATGAAAAAAACAAGTTGGACCTGAAAACTTCAATTATTTAGACATGATGCAGTCAATGCACCATCACATGATACAGTAGTGAAAATAGACAACCCAGCATTATAATAAAGTCCATAACACAAGCAACTACGCTTAACAATGAAGGCATTTTTTGTGCTTTTAGCATAGAAAGAAGCCGCAGCGGAAGCCAGCAGCCAAGTAAATGGACTCTTTCTATGTTTTATCATAGAAAGAAGGCTATCTGCTTGGCTGCAGCTGCAGAAATGGTATATTTCTGGCAATTTAGCTAGAAATATTGCCATCAAGCAGCTGACATGATGGAACAGAACAGTACCAAAAAATCACATGTTAATGAATGTCAACAGAAAATACCATTAATTTCAATCATGTGTTAACATTTATTTCTCAAACATGTATAGCTTGTTATCCTTAAAAAATATTAACAAATGTATTGTAAATTAAATATTAATTTTAAAAAATGATAAATTCCATTCATAACATAATGTCCAAATTTTAACAAAAGGTGAACAGATAATACATTGTTAAAATTTAATGTTAATTTTTTTTAATATCCATTAACATGTGACTTTTTTAACATTTCTATTTTGCCACATCATTTTTGGAAATATGATTAACATTTGAAATCTATCATTGTCAAAACAAGATGCATTGGATTATTTTCAAAAATTTTAGGATAATGCCCACCTGAGAAGTATGTGATAAAGACCTGATATTACACTTTATGTGCAAACAGTGATCCAATGGCAGTGTCATGTGCAAACATGTTCTAAGGATCTATTTATTTGGAAAAAAACATGGTTAGATGGCTCCAAAACATTGTTTGTTTTCTTAATAATGTTTCATTTTCTAAATGGCATTTACATTTAAAAAGTTATAAATTACAACCATTTAGACTTTTCTGTTTATCATTTTAATAATAAAAAAATGTAAATATTGAATACGATAACTTAGATTCAGCAATATTGTTTATACCACGTGTTGGAAGTCCCGGAGTCCCTGAAAATGTATAACTTAAAATAAAATGGGTGGTAAGCTTTCCAGCAATACCCAATAAGTTACCTTATGAGATAAATGGCACCAAACATCATTCAATTAAGGTAGGCATGTTATTACAAAATATAAAAAAGTGATTCCTTATTTAGACAATATAGTACTTACTGTGTAATTGAAAGAAGGGTTGAAAATAAGTTATGGAAGTGTACTCAATGCTAAATAAAATGGGAACTAGATGAAAAGCTGTCAAGTGCACTTTGACAACTTTGGAAATAAAATTTTGGGGACATATGACAAATAACAATGGAAAATAACTCCAACTCTGAGAAAGTGGGAGCCATAAAAGAAATCATCACTCCAACGTATGCAAAAATTTATAAGCTTTTTTGAACTCTTGAATTTCTAGGAAAGATTTAACAGGGAAATCGCATGTATTAAGACTGTTGTATGAATTACTGCATAGAAGTAAACACAGGAATTGAAATGATGAGCACAAAATAGCAATCCAGAAAGCCAATGATTCATTGACATCAGAGTAACTCTTAGTGCATTATCATAGTTCTCTGGAGGTGACAATTACTATATACATTTGGAATTGGAGATGTTATTTTGCACAAATATGGTGAAGGCGAATGTCCAATCACATGCCTTCACAACTTTATCATTGAAAAAATTAATCAACTAGTTAAGCAAACTCTGGCTATAATATTTTCCAAAAAAAATTTCATCAAAACATATATGGACATATGGATCATAATCCTAAGTACACATGTTGGATGCAATAGATATCTAAATATTTCTAAAACCAGTGAATAGACAGAGATCCTATATAAAAGAAGCTAAAGAATCAGATCCAAAATGTCGACTGTTTTGTTGCTATGGCAATTTGGAATAGTCATTCACTTATCAATCTGTCATGATTCAAAAAATCAAGTACTCATATCAGCAAAATAACAAAAACAAGCATTAAAGTTGTTACATAATGGACATCCTGAAATAGTACAGATAATGATGGTCACACCTTCAAATGGATAACTTAAAATAAATGGTGAAATTGCATAGACAGTAAAACCTTGCCACGATTGCCAATCTGTGGCTCATTTACAAACCATGGATTGGGGACAAGAAACTGGGAATGTATCCATATAGATTATGGTAGGACTTTTAAACAAACATCTAATATTGATAATAGTAAATTTATATAGCAGATAGGTAAAGTATAAGCTCGTCAAAACTACAAGTAATAAATTTACTATAAAAGCCATAAGTATTTACCGTTCATGGATATCCTGATATCATATAATGGGACAAAGTTCACTTACACACACTTTGAAATCTGACTTGAGAAAAGTAATAGATATAAATATGGAAGAAACATTGATAGAAATCATATTTTATCAGCATTTAGTCGCTAGTGCAACAAATCAAAAAACACCTGCAAAGTTTATGCTTAGTCGAAAATGGCATACTCATTTATCTACGCTTTTACCTGTAAAAAAATTATTTAAAAGGCACTTTTAGGGAACAAACATAAAATGCAAACTTCTGGGGAAAATTTTTTAAAAAATGGATACCTGGCATCATCATTGAAAAAGAATCTGAAGTCATGTGAGTAGTTAAATTTGAAAATGGATTGCATATCAGAAGAGACACAAATTATTTATGTGAGCAATTCTCTGATAGGTTGATCATAATAAATAAAAAACCGTAGCAATCAATACTAACTCAGAATTTTAGGAAAATGATGAACATAAAAGTTTTTATTGAGCACAATGATGTATTGCCTGTTGAACAGAAAAGAGGAAATGAAGTTAAGCTGGATCAAAGATAATCACTTATCTAGATCTGAAGAATCAATAAATGTAAACATTGATCCTGATGATTTCTATTCCTCAAAGTCAGGGAAATTGGAGAAAGCCTGCCAGATTATATATTAAAGTGAGAGGAAGTGCATTGATGATATAAGTATTTAAAATTGTGTCTAAATAAAGGTTTAATTAAACTATGTACATTTTACTGACAGTACTGGTATATTTTTATCCAGACAGATGACTCTAGAAAAACATACTATAAAAAGGACTTTAAAAATAAATTATGTAAATTAGCATAACTAATAAAAATAGTCAGAGATTCTTAGCTCTCAGCACTCAGTTACTAGCAAGAGGAGAAAACAGATGCTGAGAATAAGACAATGCACATTTGAAAAGGACAAAAGATAATGCTGAACAAGAGTAGTTTTAGTTAATTGCTTACTGCTAAATTTCAGCCAGAAAGAAATTTGCATATCCTTTAATTAGAAAAGTAAACAAATCATTAGAAGATTAATGAACTGTAAAAATATTTGGTAGTGTATGAAATAAGATGTTTTCACTCATTAAATTTACTCTATGGAAATTTCCAAAAGTTAAAGGGATTATAAATAGTAATTTTATTGCATTTATCATATATTAAAATAATGCCTTTGTAAAAAACAAATAAACCGGCTGAGATATATTATAGTTTTATATTTATTTATTTTTGCTGACTTCGTTCATTAAGCATCATCATCTACTTACCAACGCATGTGAATGTCACAAATCACATGAATGTCTTAACCAAACATAAGCATACATAACAAAGTGTTATCATAAACCAAAGCTTACCTTAAAAAGCAGCAAGAGATATTCTTATTTAAGCACTATTTATTCATTATTAGCCATTAATTATTATGTCAGTATTTTGTATTTAAAATACAGAATGGAATTGTTTTATTTCCATAAAACTGATTTTAAATAGTCTTTTTCAGAAGCAATTTTAGACGGTTTCTTTTATAAATTAATGTAAATAAAACATTTTATAGAGTAAAACGTTTAATTGAAATAACATACACCTTTTGTTATCTACTCCAAGTTGCAAAACTACACACATGTTAGTTTTTCCATTTCTTATATTATTTTTAAAAGGAATTGTCTTCATTTTCAATATTATTTTACTGGCCAAATTAATTTCCATTCAAATGTATAAATGTGGTCAAAGATATTATTACATGATTACACACATGTAGAAAAGATAAATAATCACCAATATACGTATTTCATGTTAAACCAGCACTTATCAGTTGGTCCAGATTATCATCTCCCACACATATATATAATCAGTGCTCAGTTTATCATGGGATTTAAGTTTTCACCATCAAATTTTCAATGATATGAATGGCTGAAAAGTTGGAGGTTGGAGTGGATTGAAGCCGGTCCATTAAAGTATGAAGATTTGCTATCTTAATATAAACTGAGCACTAATTATATATATATATGTATGGGAGATGATAATCTGGACCAACTGATGAGTGCTGGTTTAGCACAAAATATTTA
>JAQFVV010017627.1:0-24519 GCA_028023455.1 Epiperipatus broadwayi
TATATATATATATATTGTACCCTCCTCCCCCGTCGCCTCTCACGCGTCCACTCCAAAATAATCTATAATAATGTTTAAAATATATTCCCGGGTTCTCTCTAGCTCAGTCTTAACAAAATGAATGAAATTAATTTATTAAAATGATTACTACTAGCTCTAAACTTTAAAATATAAATACAGTTATATTATTAAAAATTTATTATTTTCATGAGACATGGAGCGACGACACGGGGAGCGAGACAGACTACATTGAGATATATCCACATGATACTATCCCAATGGCATAAGAACACTATACTAAATAATCAACTTATGGTATTCTTATGACTTTCCAAGCTCTTTTCATTACGATTAAGATAATAATCATATCTTATTATTCTTTGTAATAATAATCTAGCTCAATTAAATAATTTAAGTAAATAAATGAAATAAAATCAAATCAAATAAATCTCAGGTTCATAAATTGCATTTAAACTGATTTAAATTACGGTAGTAAACTATGAGAAGGGAATTTTATGTCATAAATTCACTACGTAACAACTAACAATAATAAATAAGAATAATGATAATAATAGTATAATGTAATCCTATTTCTTCTTAAATGAAATAAATAAATAAATATTACGTTCGTGGTAGTATTTAATAATCTGACAATCAAAATACGTGTTGTAATATTAGCATATAATTTATTTTAATATTGTGGCAACCAACTTATGACCAATAAACGATATAATTATAATCCTTTAATTTTATCATACAAATAAATTTTCAAAAATTATTATAACACTTTTATGTTTATCTACTTTGTGCAAAATTATATGTCTGTTGCAATTATAAATGTGTATTGCGATATCATGCATTCTATGTGGAGAAATATAACTAAGACACGAAGCTTACAAATAAATTTACAACATAGTTTATTAATAATTATACAAATAACAATATTTACATTATGTACATCGGATATCCCTACTTTCCTGTTACAAAATTACTTTACTAGTTTATCTCTTAACATTAAATTTCTACTTATTTTATTTTTAACTCTTATACAGTATTATTATTATTAGATATCTGATTTTAGTTTAGCTTGTTACAAAAAATGTATCTATCAATAATTATCATTAATACTTTATATCTCTATTAATTTTAAAATTATATTTTTACAAAATTTTTTACCTTCGTAGTAAAAATTATACAAAATCATAAAATTCTATTTTATATTATTATTCGTATGGAATCCTAAAGATTCAAACCCTTCTTGACATTTTGATGTTCCGTTTTATTATTGACTATACAATAATTATTAATCCAATACTTATCCAAGCCTTTGCTTCGTATGGTAATTACAATCATTAACATACCATGCACAAATACATATATCTGTTACACATTATTGAATCATTTTTCAACCAACATGCAATCTCTATTTTTAAATATCATATAAAATATTAAAATTTTATTATTACTTTAAAAACTTTGTTTAGATTTTTCCTTTAAAATCTTATATTCATTTCAGAATTACTTTTTAAAACTATATCATATGATTCTTCATCTCTTTATGACATTTATACTTTCACTTTTAAAATAACAATTCTAACTCATTCTAGTAAATAAACTATTCTTACATAACGACAACCTAGCCTCATTTCTATTTTATGTATCATTTCTATAAAAATATCTTTCTGACGATGTATATTCATGAAACAAGGATAGCGAAAATAGATGCGCAGGATCAAAACAACTAGAATATTATCCGTCATAAAACTTGACAATGATGGCACAGTGAATTTAAAGAACACCATAGAGGAGTGACCTTTATCTGTCTATCCACCTCTACTATAGGAGTGATGCTAAAGCTATTCCTTCAGCTTTATATAACATCAAAAAGTTTCAAAGATACGTAAAAAAAAAAACACTGTCCAAAATATATGTGTTCAGTGATAGGACTTAGTTAGCTATACTGAAATCACACAAAATACTATGATCCAAATATTTGATTTTTCTTATTTCTTGGCAAAAAACATCATCTTGGTTTCCTCTACACCAGTACTACCAAGTCACTATCCGATTTTATTTCTCTAGATTTATCTATGCAGTACATCGACAAATTTCTGTCTACATTTCTAACAATAATAAAATTCATTTTTAGTTCAAACTATACAGCTATTCTTAAGAAAATCTTTTACTACTTATCTCGTATATTTATAATATACCAACTATTTTAAAATTATCTGAAGATTTTGCAACATAAAAGTTCAAAAGAATCACATAATTATTATGATACTTATTATTAATTATATTTTTAAAACAACTTATTGCATGCACATTTAAAATTACTACTATCTCAAATATATGTTTTAATGTTGGATAAAATGTGTACTTATAATTTAAAAACTTTCATACATCATTCTTCATTAATAGATGACCTAAAAAAAAATACATTATGCATTATCAATAATATCACAATTACCAAAACGATCTCTATCTTCTTGATCGTATTCTGAAGGCTTCACCATTCCATTACTTCTTGTAGATATTTAAAACTTCCATACATACATTTTATTTTTATAATAATATTTCTATCATTCTATTAAGCTATTATATTTAAAATCTCATTATTCTTAAATTCATGTTTATATGTTTCCCTAAGCTAATATAGAATTTTTATATTTTAAATACAATCAAATAAAAATATTAAATTATATTTACGATACTGCTTTGTCGAACTTGCTTGAAAATTGTTCATAGTAAAGCTAAAAAAAAATATATACTTTATTTTTCTTCAGTCACTTAATGTTCTATTAAAAAAAATAACTCTGTTTAATAATCTTCATCGACGATGATCCTTAGTTTTCTCAATATTTTATACACTTATTAATTCTTGATATCTCCTTCAACATAGTCTGCTAGCTTTTTCCCGCGCGTCTGGTTTCCCCCGATGCATCTTGTAGATATTTTATTTAAATCTTCAATAAATTTTCTATTTCCATGGATCCATTTTTATTTAGTCATTTAATTTTATATTTCTTTTATCAAGCATTATTTTCATTGAATACTTTATAATATTTTTCTCTTCTTATTGGATAAAGGTTTCAGCTCTTTTTCTATAAAATACATATAGCACTTTCATATTAGTCTTTAACTTTTTCTTTACTTTAACATTCTGGAACTATAGTTTTAATAATGTTTCCCTTTTAAAATAAACACTTTTCTTCATTATTATTTTTCTTGGTACTAGAACGCATATTAAAATTTTGTTCATAGAGAAGTATAACTTAGTTTTAAGATAGCTCTGTAAATTTATCGTCATAAATTGTTCTTGACGACCAGCAGCTTCTTTTTCAGATTTTCACATATCGTCCCAATTGTATTCCTTTCAGTTATAAGATTAAGTTTCAGGTTGAGCACAACTAAAGTGGCATTAAGATGATTTCCAATTATTTTTCTTTCAGCAATCACTTTAAATATTTTTTCTTGTACTTCCATGTTACTGTAGGCTTTCTGGTTAAATTTGAATAAAATTTCCTGGTAAGATAAACTTAAAATTAGCAATTCATATCTCTGTAGTCAAAAATATATTATATGTTACAGAATAACTTTTAGAATAAATCCGAAATTATAAATTTATATTACTGTTCAGCTACGATGTTATCAGCCATAAAAATTTGTTACTTTCTCTTTCACTTACACATTACTTCTCCCGCTCTGTATAATTCTTAGATTTTTGTCTGTTAATTTTACATCCTTTGATTGGTTAATATTTATTTTAGCGCGAACAATTTATTCATTTTATTTTGATAACAGAATGGATGTTTTAAAATTAAGAATTGATGACGTAATGTCTGGAATATTTCCCAGACTAATATTATTAAATTCAATTATAGTTTTTATAAAAAAATTATCTAAGCTTTAAAATAATTATTAAAACAATATTTAATATTTTTAACTTTCACTTTAAAGATCGATGGCAATTATATCTAGTTTTAAATTCACACAGTTTATTATTATTTTAACAAGAGTGTGTGTGAAGGTATTTAATATACGGTCACGTGTCTACTAACTTTATAAAAATGATTTTTTATTTACGTCTTGGTTTAAATTACCAAAACTGATATATTTTATAAAAAATTTAGAAAATAATTTTAAAATGTAGAACTAAATATAATTCTCACCATCCCACAGTTTATTAATAAATTATACTCTATTAAATTTGATTATTAAATACAATTATAACATTACATTTCATTTATTTAATTTATTAGTTTTTTAAATATTATACTAAATAATTGATATACTTTTAACTATCTATAGCTGTATTATTTTATATGGCCAGCTTTCACAACCATAAGCAATGATATGATTAAGCTTTATTTAACTGTTTTCTTTTAAAATAATTTATTACACTGTTACCTACCAGGTATTTTTAGCTTTAAATTGTACTATAAAATCTCATTCTCTTATTATTATTTATATATCTTACAAATATAACTTAAAATTTAAAATTTTTTAATAATTGACCTTTCTACCCTACCTATGACCTACAGACAAGGGCACAATATATATATATATATATATATATATATATATTGTGCCATTACAATTTGGTCACTAGCCAAATTTATAGTAATGTGCATGTAAGAAAGTGTAAAACAAAATCATCATCACATTTTTATATAATCATAAATGAAGCTGTAGGGCATCCAAGTTCAAACCCTACAAGGTCCAGTTCCAAAAGCTTTAAACAGAGAAAGAATGGGTCAACAATTACATGCTTTACTTGTTTGTGTGTTGATAGAAAGGTAATACACACATTTAAACTATGTAATATTTAATTTTTCTTTAAAAAGCAAAGTTATAATGCATACATATAGGCAATGTATGTGTAAATTATTTAATTGTTTTATATTTCAAATATTAAACATTTTAACTTTCTTTAAAACTAAGCTATGCTTGATCAATTCTAACATTTTATTCTATACTTCTATTTTGCTTTTCTTTAATTATAAGTGGGATTTAAAAGTTACAGATTTAATTAAATAATTGGGTTATAATTCCTAAGCTAGCAATCATATTATTTAAGGTTAGTTTATGAATGATTTGAAAGAATGAAGGATGTGTGTACATTACATACAAAAATTTACATTTCCTAAATATTGAAAGAAAAGGAAGTATTAAACCTGTCAAATTTTTTTTTTTGTACAATTTTTTTTGTTAAAAGAGGAAATCTGTTTAATCAGATATCGATCTTTGTAGCAATTTTTTTTTGTAAATAATTGTTTTTCACTTTGGAAGCTTATAATGGGTCAGATCTCTAAAAATTAAATTGTCTTATCTCAAGATCTAAAGAAGGAAGCTCAAAGATTTGAAGTGTTACCTGGATGTTAAAAAGAAAAAAAAAAGAAAAGAAAGGAAATAAGGATTGAGTCTATTTTTTTTTAAACAAAAGTGTCTGGAAAAAGGATTAAACTTTTCAGTTGAAAAATAATTTAGTTGAAAATAAATTAGAGATCTAATTAAAACAAATTTGTCCAAAAATAGCAAGTGATGCTATCTCTGATTGGTTAAGTTAGCTAAAAATTGGATATAAAAAGCTGTCTTGAATTATTATTAAGATTATTGTTTATGATTCAGATTATTAAACTATCCAATTGAATGCTGAAAATATAAGAGATGTCTGGCTAGAAAAATTATATGTATGTCCCATCGGTTCCAGACCATCTGGGGAAGCTGCACATCACATAGGAAAGAAAAGATGTTGTGTCTAAAATAATATTCTACACCTTTCAACTGACCAGAGAAATAAGATGTTTTTAATAGAAGGAAGAAAGCATTCACCTGCATTCAAAGAAGATGAATTAATCTACTGATAAATATTAATCATCAAGTCCAATTAATTGTTACAACAACTGATTTTAAACTCAAGAAAATTTACAAATGTGAAAACAACTGCTGTATTTCATCCACATGCTTGACAGGAAGAGAAGAAAAATTAATATAATGATTTCCAAATTATCCACTAAAGCAAATAACCTCAATAGAGTCACCATCATCAAATAGTTATACACCTCAAGAAAGAGATTGTTCCCAGTAAGACGGAAATGGTAGCTGCAGAAATATAAACCTTATACAAGACAAGTTTGAACCCTTGGAAATTCGCCACAAACAAAAGATCGGTAATATGACTTTTTATATCTATTTTCTTTATGATATCAGTCTTAAGAAACATTTTAGCAATAAAGTGGTATATTTTATTTAAAGAACCTTTAAAGACTATTCAGATCGATTAAAACAAGAATGTCTTACTAAAAATAACTTTGAGCTTCATAAATGATCTTGAATGTATGAAAATGATTTGTTTATTAATTTTACAATATTAATGTGTAAAACAATTTTTTTTTGGTGTTATGATTTTAGTTTTAGCTGATATATTATTATTATTTTGGTTTTTAATAATATTTTGTTATTATGGGATAAAACACGCACATACATAATAATATTTTTATATGTGTATAATTGGGAGTGAATGTGAAATAATGAGTAGTATTAGAATATTGGATTATTTTGTTTCGAGTTAAGTATAGATTTCAGCGCTTGGAAGGGAGGGGAGAAAATAATTTAAAACTCTTTTCTAAAACTTGCTCTTTCAATTTTACTAACATTTTTTTTTTACATTCTATTTACATGTTGGATTTTAAAGTATGTGTGCCAATGAGCAGATAATATTTTTTTTAAATACTTTTCTCATGGAGTGAAAATCATGGTCAATGTGACGTCCAACTTAATACAAAATACATTTGAAGGGAAAGGGGGAAGAACTTAAAATTAATCTGAGGATTGTTATATAACCAATTATTATTATTATTATTCATGTCAGTTTTCATATTATCTAGAAATTTTTATGTATATGTTAGAAATGTAGTAATAAATATTAGTTTGTTTTATTAAACGAGGCGTATATATTTCATTAAGTGTAGTCTTAGTTAAGTGTGATTATTCATCATCATCAATGGTTGAATATTAGTTATTTAAGATATAAGTAAATATGCTAAAATTAAGCAATAATTATGAATTTCTTTATAAAATTTAGTTTTATGTTTAGGCTTAGTCCTAGAGCTGTAGTTGAAACCCTTGTCATTATTGTTATTATTATCATCATCATCATCATCATCAACGTTTTAATTAATGAGCTGTTTAACTGTTTAAAGGCCATAAATAAATATTGATTTTATAATATTTAGTGATCTCTTAGTATTATTATAACCACATCCCATCATCTATTTCATGCAAGGATGAGTGAATTGCCATCCTAAATTAGTTATATATAATCTGAGCTAGTAAACTTACAAAACTATTGAAACACATTTGTTATGCTAAGATCTGAGAAATGATTTATGTCTAATATACTCTGCTTTGGTTTAAAGATGTTTTACTTTTACCTAACTATTAGTGCTTATAGTGATATGGCTCGAAAAGCAAAATCTTCCATTTTATTATAAATAAAGTACCAAGAAGGGATTCAAACCCGGTACATGTGAAAGGTTATCAGATATAACCGTGTCTAGATTCAGATAATCTAGTGGCGCCCTGCTAGACCATATTCACTTAGTATTTGTTTAAACATGCACTTAACATCAAACCAAGAAATGAAAGTGGGTAAGATTACTGTATGTATACCTGAGCTATATTTTATTGAATTACTAGTGTACTCACCTCACGTGATTTCATAATACATTGTTATTAATAATTTGCTTATAATTCTTGATATTGGGACTCCTTTACTCAGATATTATAATATCTTTTGATCATCATTTAATTTTTGAATTTACTTAGTTATATCTATTTGAACTCATTTATTAGGTTACAATATATATATATATATATATATACACACCCATATGTATATATGTACACTATGCAATTGATTTTACATACGTCATTAAGGTGTATGCCATTGCTTCACTGTAATCATTAAAGTAAAAATAATTTGTTACAAATCCATTGATAAATACAATTTATATTTATTTTTAATTATTAACTTCATCTAACCCAAATAATATGACTTTCAACATATTTAAATAAGTCATTTATATATATATTTTTCTTTTTATCCAACCCAAATAATATAATTTTCTACATATGTAATTAAAATCACTTTTTTAATAATATTATGTTTCACATATATAAATTGACTAAAGATTTTTAAAAATATAAATAGTAGTAAAAAAAACAAATATTTCTATAAGAGAATTAAATTTGAAGATTGAGTTAAAATGTAATAAAAAAAATGACATGGCTAAAGTAAAAGAAGAGATTCCTTAAACTTATTTGTTTATACTTTCCATCAAAAGATATTTGTTTCATTTAAAAATTACTCAGGAAAATTTTATGAATGAATGCAAACATCACATACAAATTTGAACAATTTTTGATAAAAAAAAAAAGTTATTTTTTTTCATTAAAAATACTCCCAAATGTTTTTTTAATTTTATATTATGTAGATATTTTTATAATATTAAGTTAACAGGAATTATTTATTTTAAAAAGTTCATTTTTTTGTTACAACCATCCCATTTCCCTGTTTGAGATGGTTGCTTAATCCATTGGACAAATTCTAATTTTTTTGTGTGCTCCAATGATTGTAGCATACTTTGAATAATCCTCTATCTGAAATAAAAATATTAACAAAATATTTTAAAAAGTTCTATTAACTAAATTATGCTATCAGAGACATTATTATGAACTGCAAATAAAATCATAAAATTTCTTGAAGAAATAAACATTATAATTGCATTTTCTGATACACAATTTAAAATTTTAATTGTGTCTGTAATTTTTCTGTCTATTAATCATCAAGATGTTATGAGGTGATACAAACAATTTTTGTTACAAGTACAAAATTCTACTTATGCCACTGTAATAATTATAAACAAAGCAAAGCAAAACTCCATATTGTAGTGCCACCTGTGCTAAACAGAGTAATCAATGGATGCCAGAAGGCTTGTGCATAAAATCCCTATCTAATGCCTACTCATCCAATATCCCCAGACTAGTTTCTGGCTTGTGGCCTTCGTCAGTGAAGAGCTTTGGATCTGAGAGCACTGCATCTAGATCTTAGGATCTAATGCAACCCTCTAGCAAACACCTTTTATCTCTACTTAACTACAAAACCATGAGCATGAAATTGAAAACACAAAAAATATTTTCAATCTAAGCTCAACAGCTTATATAGATATGGATTTTTTGCACAAACCTTCTGGCATCCATTGATTACTATGTTTAGCACAGGTGGCACTACTGTATGGAGTTTTGCTTTGCTTTGTTTATAAACAATTATGTGCTAGTATTGGAGATGTGATCATGTGATGCTTGCTGGTGTAATAATTATATTTACAAATTTTTATAAACATGACAAATGTAATTTCTTTTCCTGTAAAAGTTTCAAATACATATAAAAACTTTTGTTTCACATGTTTTTTAAAAACTTTTTTTATGTTGAGTAAATTTTTATAAAATTTTCGTTATATTATATCCACATTCTACAATTTCCTAAAATATAAGCACTTATTCTATAAAAATATTTATTCATAATAATACATAATAAAAAAAACTTTTCTTTTACATCTTTTATAAATTGGTTGCATATTAAATAATCATATAACTTTTGCAAATTTTTCCTATGTTATGACTATGTTCTATAATTATTGCATTAGTAATTAAATAAAAAATTAAGATAAACTGTAAAATATGACAAAAAACAAAACACAAAATGAAATTTCTATAGTAATATAGAATGCATTTATTAAAAATAATATTACAACCATAAACTAGTTTATTTTCTTCGTCATCATTATCAACAATTTCACCAATTATTAATCCACTGCAAGATGAAGGTCTCTCTGCATATAATCCAGTTTTTTTATTTTTAGTCTCATTTGTCCACATCACACCAACAAACTTCATTATTTAATCTATCCTTCTCACATGTGGTCTTTTTCTGTATTTTTTACACTTTATTTGAATCCAGTATAAGATTTTAACTGTCCATCTGTTATCTTCCCTTCTACCAATGGTCTAGTTAGTATTACTTATGTTTTTTATTTATTTCAATGAGTTTCTAATTGCTCTTTTATCCATGAATTTTATTTTTAATTGTCATTACTAATATACATCTATCCATACTTCAAGGACTGGTCTAAAACCATTGTATTGCTCTTCTGTTAAATGTCCTGGTCTTACATTCATAAGTAAAGATTGGTAACACACATTTATTAAAAGTCTTTTTTTTTCAAACACTTACCCATAGTTTCATTTAATATTAAATAAATTCTGCCAAAAGCATTCTATCCAAGTATAATTTTATGATTAATTTTATCCATATTGGTTCCATCTGTATTAATAATTTGATCAAAGCATTTGAACTTTTTAACATCTTCTAATTCACCATTATCATACTTTATTTCCTGTTTTGAAAATATCCTTTGAACATTACATTAGTCATTTTACCATTTGCCTTTAACCTTATTATTTTTACTTTCATCTGATAAATTTTGCAATATCTCCTGAAGTTCTGAAGTATTATTTGCAAATGTAATTACATTATCTACAGAATTTAGATGACTTAAATACACTTTATTTAGTTTCAGTCTTTTAGATATCTATTTTAATTCTCAAAATACTTGTTTTAAAACTGCTGCAAAAATTATTGTAGATGTAGAGACACCCTGTCCACCTCTTCACAATGTTAGTATTCTTAATACAATTATGTAATTTAATCATGGCTGTTAAATTTGGATAAATACTCTTCAGACTATGGCTATATTATGGGTTTATATCATGATTCAATGCTTTAATCACTGAAGAAATACTTATAGAATCAAGTAACATACTATAATCCACAAAAAGAAATTATAATGGCAACTCATATTCTTTGTTCTTTTCTACAACTGCTCTCAGGACTTAGATATGAACTATTGTGATAAAGCCATTTTTAAATAGTGCTTGTTCTTTTGGTTCATTAAAATCCAATGTACCCTGTAGACAAGTTGTAACTACTTTCACAAAAATTTCATAGGAAAAAAGGACCCACAGGTCTGTAATTTCTAATAGCCTCTTTATTATCTATTTTTAATATATATTTAGAAAATATGTGGAATTATTATTTACAGTTGGAAGGAGCAAATGTTGGAAATAGAATAAGAAAAATGTATAAGGTTTGCAGATGATATGACTGTTATATGTGATGAAAAAAATCTTCAAAATATGTTGAATAAATTAGAAGAAAGATTTATTGAAATGAACTGAAAATTATTGGAAAGAATACTAAGTGTTTATGTATAGGAAAAAAATGTCAAAAGGCTGCAAATTGAAATCCCAAATAATATAGTTCTATACTTAAAAGAATTTAAATATTTGGGTAATCAGTTGAGTGAGGATGCAAGAAGTGAAGATGAAGTTAAAAGAAGAATAACATTGGCAAAGGGGATATATACTAAGAAAAAGAAAATATTTTATGAATTTTTGAAGAGAAAATTAAGGAAAAGATTAATTAAATGCTATGTGTGGAGTATACAACTGTTCTGTTATAAAATGTGGACACTTTGTAATAAAATTAGCAACAGATTAATAGCCTTAAGATGCAGTCAAGAAGAAGGATGGAAAAAATAATTTGGATAAATAAAATAATTAGTATATTCTCTTATTTTTCTCCTTCACTTTTTTTGCATATCTTCATATAATCATATATATTATTTATAATACTTCACTCATATACACTTTAATGCAATTAATTTTTTTTTCTTAAAAACTTCTGTTATTTTCTTACAGTTTCGACTGTCCAGCAGTCTTCTTCAGAGCTACAAGATTTGAATAATACAAATACATAATTATCATTTCACATATATATGTATAAATCTTATATAAATCATATATATATATATATATCTCCATCATTTTACACAAAATATATAAAACACACACATATATACATATATATCAAAATATACACATATATTCTCTTCATATATATACACATATAAATCTATATCACCCCTAGGGATGAGGGACTAAGAAAGTTGTGTTGGTAGGTGTAGTATTGGATTTATAGGCTTATTAGTAATTAAAAATAAGAATATATATATATGTTTTAGGAGTGTATGAATGTGTTTATGGGTAGCGAATATTGAATATAAAATTAAAATATGGTTTGGAAAAGATATTGGTGTTAGCATGTTTATTGTTGTGATTGATTAATAATAATGGTATTAATAATAGTAATAAAAGAAAGTAGGTTTAAAAGTTATATTATGTGGATATACATAAAAGATTTGTAGAGATTATTAATAAATATAGGTTAAAAATAGTTATAAGTTTTATAAAATAGATAACAGAGGGAGTTGATAGTAATAATAAAAAGGGTAATGTTTATAAAAGTTTGTAAATTTGTTATAGAAATTTAAAAACTAAAAGTAATAATAAAATAGTTTTAAAGGTAATAAAAAATGGTCTAGTTTTGTGTTATAAATAAGAAAGTAAAAAGGTATTATGTATTAAACAAGATGGATAATAAAATGAAAAAATAACCGTAGAAATAAAATAGATTTTAAAGATAATATAAATTGGGGCATTAGATGTGGTTTGTATAGTTATATATGTAATTTATAAGTAAGTTGAGTATTTATGTGGGTGGGTATGTATAAATGTATAGGAGGATAGATATATGTAGGTATATATTATGAATATAGGTATTTATGAGAATATAGGTATATATATATATGAATAGAGGTATATATATTGGAAATGTAGGCATATATATGAATGTGTTTTAAGGGATAGAACTATATTTTTGGATATATATATATGTGGGTGTATAGGTGTAGGTAGGGATTTGTTAATAATTTTTAAATTGTTAATTTTCTAAATTGTTAATTTTTTAATTTTGTAATCTTTTATTTTGGATATAGTTTTATGTATTGGGTTTATATATTGGTTTTATATATTATTTTAGTTATATGTATAGAGGTAATGTGAAGATATATATATATATATGTAGGAAATATGGATGTTTGATATGTATATTTAGATGTGGAATAATGGTAAAGTAGCTATTTATAATATTGGAATATGGTTAATGATTATAATTGGGAAGTTGGAAGGTAAATAGAATTATAAGTTTTATAATATTGATAACAGAGGGAGCTGTTTTAAATGAATAAATAAGATAGAAAATTTTGAAAAAAACTGTCATTTTAATTTAAGTTAAAACAACTGTAAGGAAGATGGAGGTAATAATGTTAAAAATTTTATTTAGTGAAATAGAGATAAAAGTTATAAAAAGTAAAATTAAAGTTAGTAAAGTAAAAGATGTTATATATTAGATAATTATAAAAATAATAATAATAAAAATGGAATTGTTTAAAAAGGTAAAAAATTAAAAAACGGTGAATTGGATATGTTTTGTATTTTATATATGTGTAGATAGAATATACATATGGATGTGTATTAGTAAAGATATATGAAGATTGTATATATGTCTATAGGTGTATGTATATCTGTATATGAATGTATGTTTAAAAGAGGTATGTCTAGGTATTGGATATGCATATATATATATAGATGTAGATATGGATTATAAATATGTCTAGAAATATATGTGTATATTTTGATGTATATATATATATATTTGATTTATATAAGATTTATACATATATATGTGAAATGATAATTATGTATTTGTATTATTCAAATCTTGTAGCTCTGAAGAAGACTGATGGACAGTCGAAATTGTAAGAAAATAAAGAAGTTTTTAAGAAAATTAATTGCATTAAAGTGTATATGAGTGAAGTATTATAAATAATATATAAATAAAATAACAAATGAAGTAGTTTTGAAAAGAGGAAATGAAAAAAGAAATTGAGAAAATTGGCAATAGAAAGAGAAATTGGATTTGGACATATATTAAGAAGAATGTATTGTTCCATGAAAGTTGTTTTGGAGAGAGAAGTGAGTGGAAACAAGAAAAAAGAATGGAAAAGATTTGCATTGCTGGGTAATATAGATAGAAAGAGTTATGTGGAATTGCTGAGCTGGGCAATGAAGAAAATGAAGTGACTAAATCGATGAATTAGTTATGTGACTGCTCTCTGGACTTGCTTTGAGATGGACTACCATTGATGATGATGATCATTGTCTATTTTTCATGTCAAAATTACTATTGGATATTTCCAGCCATCTGATACATTTTTATCTTTTCCTTATACTACATTAATATCGCTTGATGATAAATATATTCAACACTGTAATTTTTAAATTTCATTGGTCATTTTAATATTTTTATTTTTCCAGATATTGTATAATCTAAGATAATGAATAATCGTTAAGAAAATTATCGAAATGTATGTTGTAATTATATTTTATTGAGCGCACAGGAAGTATATAAAAATACCTAGACAGACTTTAACCTGTATCGCATGCACCTTGAAATTTTTTATAATAGTCAAGCAATATTATTTTACTGAAATGTATGTTAAAAATTATAAAATGCATGTATATAAAAACAGGTTTTTTATTTATATAAAGAAGATTGTGGAAAAAAGATTTTTACACATTAATCAGTTACCGTAATTAATAAAATGTGCAACATTTTAATGAAGGAAACTTTTTCAGCTTTCTAGATAAAGTCCTTGATGACCAAAATATCATGTATTAATTTATTAGTTTTTGTCCTTATTTACCATGATGTTATCTGGTAATTATTAATTATGCCTATATTATTAATTATGTAAATCAAAATTTTTTCTGTCTTTTATAAGCATGTAAACATTATTTTTCTTAATAAAAGATTTTGAGATTAATAAAGTTGTTTTAGAATAACATTTTAATGAAAGCATAATTATCCCGATAGAGAGCGCCGCCCAAGAAACTTATATCGGTGGGGAAATGCACCAATTATATTTAACCTTATTATTGCTCTTAGCGTCTTTTAAAAAACGATAATCGTGGTAAGATTTTCTTAAACTTGTACATATATTTAATGCCCCACATATTATTAATTGGATCTATTTAGGATAAATTTAATTATGTGAGCTAACCTTATTGCTTTTATTGATAAATATATATTAAAATTGTAAGATTAAACAATTTATATAAAAGTAATAATTCTTACTACATAGCTATAGTCTTTTAATGTAAATATTTGTTTTATTAATATACAGTATACTATTATATTTTAATCTTATATGACGCTAATTAAGATGCAGCAACTTATCTAAATCGGATCTCTAAATCAGATTAATGGCTTGAATATTAGTAATCACGTGGTGTTTACGGCTACAGTTATTGGTTTTTAATGTTTTAAAAATTTGAAAGGTAATTGATTTGAGAAAAGAAATAAAGGTCTAAAATGAAGATAATTTTTAAAAGTGTGAAACGAAGAAAAAATAAAAATTGTTTTTCTGATTTTAAATTAGAAATTGTTATGTCCCGACTCGTCAAACACACTGGAATTGGGGTTTCAAAAAAAGCAATCTGAACGAATCATAAATCAATAAAAGACCACCTGAGCGTAATTTACTACAAATATTTAATACCGTAAGCTAAAGTTAAATAATTCATTAAGTGTAAATTTAATATAAGATTTAACGGCACATATTGGCTATACTAAACTTAATGTAATTCAATAAATCTCGATTACTTTTGGCGGTCTGATCTTACTGAATAAAACCAAAATAATAAATTAATATAAACATTATTATATGCAGTAAAAACATTTACGCCCATATTTCAGTAAAAATAGACAACATTAAGTCTTTTCGAGTAGAAAACAAGCATTAAAAAAAAAACAATCGTCGTTTCCTCGCTTACAAGCTCCAGCAAATATTTGACCATGTATTCCTTCACCCCGTTAAAGATAATGTTTACTTTAAAATATATATGAATAAGGTATGGATATAATTAATAATGAATAATTTTCTATTTTTTTTAAGATAAGCAGATGTATTCTCTTTACAATTATTTTTTTTTTGTCTCTGTATAAGTGTTTGGTCGATAGAACTACAGATATTTGTTCAATGTTCAAGATCTGCATGACATTTTATGAATTGCTGAAATATAATGCTTCAATATCCTAGCACCTCACTGAGGAAGCCAGTAGCAGCAACTGGTCTGGGGTTGGGCATATTCTGCAAAGCTAGTTAAGAGCTTATTTGCTAGCTTTTTTTAAAACATTATAATATGAGCTTGTTTAAATTAGGTCACTATTTTTATTTTTTGCTATTAAGGCTCTGGAGATTTTATATTGCTAAAGCTCTTAATATATGGTGTATCTGAAGTTGATTCAGTTTCATATGATTATTTAAGCTAGATAGCCGGATTGGAAGACATGAATATCTGAAAGTTTGAGATTTTTATCCATTAGATAAAGTCCTGGGCTTGTTCTGGTATTTTAATCTTTTTGTATTCTAAAAATACTGATTTTTAACAAAAGCATTTATTTGACTTATTTATTAAACATTTTCAAACATTTTGATTTCCTGTAAATTTAATCCAGTTTCTTTGAACTACAGTTTCTTTTTCCACATTATACCAGCAATCATTCTTATTTTTTCATCACTTTTTCTTGTAGTTAATTTCAAGATCTTTTGCAGCTATTAGAATCCAATTTCAAACTTTAACTATTCATCTATTATTACCTATATTTTTTAACAATATATTCAATGCAGTTCCATTTGAGTCTTAATTTTTTGAGAAGCATTAATAATAATTTGTTTTGGCACTCATATATTTTGTTTTTAATCTTTTCTTGTTGCTGCTAATATTCATCTTATTTTGATCGACAATCTGTTCCTTTTGTGTTCCATATTTAAGTTTTAGATCCATAAATAAGAAATGATAAAAATGCATTAAAAATCTTTCTTTCAAATGCATTGGCATCCATGTTGAATTGTGGGATTGATTTTAACTGTTATGATTCAATCTGTATTAATTATCTGATCAAAGTATTTATAAGTAACATTTTCAAATTTATGTTTATCAATCGTTATTTTCTTCTGAGAAAAATAAATGCAACAATATTTCAGAGTTTTTTTACATTTATTTTTTCTCCATTTTCCTACTTTCATCTGATAATACTGGTAACTTTTCCTAAAGCTCTGAAGCATTATTTGCAAAACCAGTCACATCATATCCAAAATGTAGATAACTTAAATAAGGTCTACATTTTTATTCCCTTACAATTTGTTTTACTCCATAAAATACTCATTGAATTAAAAAAAGCTTCAAGATATGGAATCACCTTATATATCTTCTTCAATATCAATTTTCTTATATCACCAAATAATAAAATCACTAGTGTTCCATTTTCATAAATATTCCTCAGAATGTGATTTTTTTTCTGTATCTTGATAATCCAAAGTGTTAATAGCAATATGTAAATGCTTATAGAATGAAATGCATTTTTCTGACCTATAAATCAAAAACATAATGACAACTCTTTGGTTCCTTGTTTTTCTACACTGTTAAAATTATTTTTAAATCTGCTTTTTTCCTGTGGTTGTTTTTAATGTCAAAGTTCATTTTAGATTAATTGTTACTATCTGGGTACATATTTAGTATAGAACTGATAAAAGACTGATAGAATTATCTATTTGATCATCTTTTGTTAATTGATAATTAGTACATTCATGTCTATCATTTAATAATGAACTTTGTCAAAAATTTTGTTTATTTCTTTGATTCTTCCCATTAAAATATCAAAAACAATTGCATGAGTTTCTGGAACTTTTCCTTCATATTTATAGATAACTTAAATAGCTAAGTAGTATGAAATATTTCACATTTTAAAAATTATTTTATTTTTATTAGTTGTTGGATTAATATATTGATATGTAATTAATATTATCATTAATTATAATGGGAGTTTAGACATAAACTAGTGATAGAGTATTGCTTCAGTCTGTTAATATGACCTTTTATTTCTGAATGATAAAATGTTTGCATTAAATTTTCATGTATTCTGTTATAATATGGATAAAGATTTGTCGAGAAATTTTAACAACTTCAATTTTGGTTATTTAAATTACTGTAAATATTGATAGTTATATTTTTGAATGATTTTCATGGGATTTTTTTTGTGTGCTTTTTTTTCATTTGTGACCAATGTTCATCAGCTTACTTTTTTCTAAAAATGTAATATGCCCAAACAAAAGTTATATGTCAACATCACACAGTTATTAATAAAAAAGTTGCATGCATATGTATATTTAGGAAATTTTTTATTAAGTGATTTTCTAGGGTCCACATAAGAGAAGAGCGAATAAAGAATAGAAAAAAGTCAATGTGGGCACTGATGCAGAAGTCAATGATATGATTAGACTTTGCAAAAAAAGTTAAAACTAATATCTGTAAGGAAAACACTGATTCTACAATTTCTGTTTATGAAGACAATTTTTGTGGAGGGGATAAGTGGGTTGTTGTTGAATAAACTAAGTAAAATCATAGATTCTCCCTTTATAACAACCACTAACTTAATTGAGAATGTAAGTCAATCAAATACAATAGATAATTAGAAGATAATTGTAAGGTGCTTCTTGCTAAGAGTATAATTAGTTTTTCATTTTTATCCTAGTGCTGTCTATCTCTAGTCAATTGTAATTTTTGTGTTTTTGGTTTAAGAAGTGGTGGATTTGATAAGAGACATTAATGTAGATAAAAATTGCATTCTTAAACATTAGGTGTCTTAACTCCATTAATAGAATTTTTTAAGTTAAACATTGGTATGACATTGTCCATCAGTATCTTACAAATCTACTTGAAACCAAAATATATAATGGTTTACATATTGACCCTCCTGTGTACTTTGGAAATAAAGATTTTGCAGCTTACTTTAAATCTTCCAACTCCACCTCCGCAGATACAGGTATTATTATAGATAAATGTAGTCCTTTTAGCTCTTTTAAAATTTGATATTACTATTATTTCATTATGACCTAAAGCAGTGGTGTTAAATTTTTTTATATACTTCTCTGGGAGCTACCCTAATGAACAGTCTAATCCTCACATTAATTTTCATGCTTGACTCCTCTGCCTATTTATCAATGATTTTAATTTGGCATATGAAATATTCATTAAAAAGTGATTACATCTTTTTTCTTTCCCACTGATGAGTGGGGAGGGTTTTTTGCCAAATGGTACCATTTCCTTTAACAATGAAAGGCATTCTTCACTAATTGATATCATGTTTTATTCCCCATCAATTCATCACCTTATCAGTCTTGAAATAAAAAATGTACCCTTTTCAGACCATGTTGACTTGTCACTAAAATTAATGATGTCAATAATAAAAATTTAATATCTACTGGACATACTATTAGAATATTACTACCATCTAGAACACCTGAGTTTCTGTTTGCATAAATTTATATGTATTTAAATAAATTGTATAAGATTGATATGGATCCAGCGCAAGCCTGGATAGCATATATAAGCATATTTTCAAACCTGATTCACCATATTACAAGAGCCACACCATCACCAACAGGCCTATTGGCACTAATGGAAAAAAATCTCCAAAAATATTAGGACTCCGTCCTCAGAAAATGAACAACAAAAATTTATATAATGGAACAGAATCAACACTCAAAGTATATCTAGCAATAAAGAAGAGAAATATTTCTTAGACAAACTCATACATGGTCTAGAAACTATATCAGATAAGTCTTGGGTCACCCCTCTTCAATCAGAGTGCTAACAGACATCCAAACACAAACCGGAACAATTAGTGGGATTTATAAACTGGAACTTGCCTACATGTATTATAGAGACAGTTTGCAATCTGGCAACTCATAACCTTGCAAAAATGCCCCTTTTGGTGAGTTAAAATAAGAAGATAAATTCTTCCCAAATGAATTTATAAGGAAACTGGAGTCCATAGCAGAATCTTGTCATTCTGGCCTTCAGGATACCTCGCTTTGTATATCGACATTTAAATTTCTTTACCTCTAATTAGCTAGTAAATTTTGCAGCTTTGATATCAAAAGAAATATATACAATATAAATTTTATGTACTATATCACTAGTACTTTTTTTTTTAAAAAAAAAAGATATCAGCCATTGAAAAATTAAGACCAATTTCAGTGAATCCATTGGAGATCAAGGTATTGGAGGTTTTTCTAAAAGATAGAAGGGAGCCATACATTTTACCTATGCTCTCTAAATGCCAGTTTGCAAAAGTGGGCTCATCCACTAATAGGTTTATTTAGAACTGTTATTGACATGATTAGAGTAAAGAAATAATATGGTCCTTTTGTGATTCAGCTGGATATTAAGTCTGCATTTGATACAGTTTCTATTGACATTCTGATTAACACTCTAGCTTAAATGAATATATCTAAGTCTTATCTTTATGTCTTGACAAATTTGCTTTAGAATAGAAAGATACATGCAACTATAAATAGATGAACATCATTGCCTGTAATCCCTAATTGTTCTATACCTCAAGGTTCTCCATTTTCTTCTCAATGTATATAAACCCTTTACTAACAGCCATCAAAAAAGAATTGACAAGCATATATATCCCAGATTTTTAGAACACCAGTATTAAGTGTGTTGCTTACATGGATGATATTGTAATTTTTTTATCATCCAGAAAACAAATTCCATTTGTAATAAAATTGCTAAAACAATACATTGACAAATTTAAACTCATGTTTAATATGAAAAAAATCAAGCATACGGCAACTTTATAGAGGAGCCAATATTATAGAACATTTTTCTTTTTACTTAAATTCTACACAAATGAGATCAAGTATTCAAAACCAACTAACAAATAAAATAGAACATATAATTACCTCCTTAACAAAAGCTTATATCTCTCTATATCCCAATGTTTCATTATACATGCTACTTGTACCTAGAATGATATGTTATATACCAATAATAAAATTTCCAAAGAAATGTATTAATGATAGTCATATACCACTGAGAAAACTTCTCTGGGATAAAAAGATTTCATCAATCTCGATCAGAAAGCTCCATTGTCCATTGTCGAGCAATGCCCTGGTCTACATTCAGTAAAAGTATTTGACATCCAAAATCACTTGATATCATTTTGAGATGTCCTGAGATGTTTCCTTACCTAGAAATAGCATTTAAAATTACATCTATAGACAGATGACCTGTCCTTACAGGATATTTAAAGACCATTAGAGACTTAGTCCTAGAAATACAAAATCTTGTCTATATTCCCCCAAATGGTAAATGTCAATAGTGTAGTATTTTTTTTTACTTTCCCCAGCCACAAAAATTCATGAAAAGTTTATACTTGAACTTGCAAATAAACAACTGTGTGACAAATTTAGATATTCGTCACTTGAGTCTAACTTTTTTGATTTTCTGGTTAAGATCAAGTTAGAAGCATTACCTACCACATTTTTTTACAAATATAAAAGACAGATTCTACCAATAAATAATTGCTATGGTCTTTGTAAAAGTGAATCCAAAACCCAATCACATTTATTTCTTGTACCCAGCTTTCATCAGTTCAGGGTGGATTGGATATATGTTTAAGGAATTTGGTAAAGGTCTTTTTTCATATGTACATGCTAATATCTGTGTTCTCTATGCTATAGTTATATGGCACACAAGCTGCATATGTGTTTATGAAAACAGTTCAAGAAGACCACAAATTGTTTTTAGAAATAAGCTAGAAACAATAAAAGAAAAGCATAAAAAAATTTCTGAAAACAAGATATATATAGAAATGTCGTCAAGAACCTTTCAAACTTCAAAGTTACAGCATGACACACTTGCCTCAATAATAATAATGTTTTTCATTGATTTGTTGTATCTAGTTTCTATGATTTCATTAATGTTGTAAAAAAAGGTAAATAATTATAACCTATGTTTTCTTTTGAAAGAATGAATAAAGTATCTTGAAAACATAAAAATTGGTATTTGTTAAACATAAATTAAGTCACTTGTAGAAGAATAATAGTCAAGACTGCAATTAAGTTTTCCATTAGTTATTTACACTTTTGTTTATTATTTTTGATATATTTTTCCTGAATGATATTTTTTGTTTATAAAAACTATGTATTATTGGATAATTAACTAAACATTTTAATATATAAGGTGAAGTGAAATATGGAAAATGTAGAGCATATAAACATAAAGTAGAAAATATTAAGTACATTATTTTGGACTGGGTGGTTTTAAATAAGTAAATTATTAAGATTAGAAAATACAGAAGAAAAGCCTTATCATTGTAGTTTATGTGAATACAAGAGTGCGCTTAAAAGTAGTTTCTCAGTACATGAAAGCACTCATACAGAAGAAAAGCCTTTTCACTGAACTTTGTGTGAATACAAGACTGGACGGAAAAGTAGTTTATCAAGACATGAAAGGAACCATCCAGGAGAAAAGCCTTATCATTGTAGTATGTGTGAATACAAGACTAGACAGAAATGGTGTTTATCAAAACATGAAAGGACCCATAGAGGAGAAAAGCCTTTTCATTGTAGTTTGTGTGAATACAAGAGTGCACAGAAAAGTACTTTATCCGTACATGAAAGGAAACATACAGGAGAAAAGACTAAGCATAAAAGATGTTTATCAAAACATGAAATGAAACAGGAGAGAAGCCTTTTCACTGTAGTGTGTGTGAATACAAGACTCAAAAGTAGTTTATTTAAGCATGAAGGGACTCATACAGGAGAAAAACCTTTTCATTGTGGTTTGTGTGAATACAAGAGGGCTCAGAAAAGTTATTTATCAGTACATGACAGGATACATACAGGAGAGAAGCCTTTTCACTGTAGTTTGTGTGAATACAAGACAGCAGATAAAAGTAGTTTATTGAAACATGAAAGGACACATAGAGGAGAGAAGCCTTTTCACTGTAGTTTGTGTGAATACAAGAGTGCACAGAAGAGTAATTTATCCACACATGAAAAGTTACATAGAGTTGTTAAACATGAAGGGCCACATACAGGAAAAAAGCCTAAGACTGGACTGAAAAGTAATTTATCAGTATATGAAAAGACACATACAGGAGAAAAACCTTTTCAATGTTCTTTGTGCATATACAAGACTGGAGACAAAAGTGGTTTATCACAACATAAAAGAACCCATACGGTAGAAAAGCTGTATCATTGTAATTTGTGTAAATATAAGAGTGCACATAAAAGTAATTTATCAGTACATGCACAGATACATACAGAAGAAAAGCCTGAATACAAGAGTGTGGATAAAAGTAATTTATCATTACATGAAAAGATACATATAGAAAAAAATTCTTTCCAATATAGTTTGTGTGTATTCAAAACTTCGAACAAGAAGTATTTACTACTGCATGAAAGAATACATATGGGAGGAAAACTTTTTGGATGGAGTGTGTGTGAATATAGGACTGCATACAAAAGTTATATGCCTTTTCAGATATTTAGTTGTTGATTGTGCGATTATAAAGCAATTGTTAAAAGTGATTGGGATACTCATGAAAATGAACATTTTACTAATCAGGAGGTTGTAAACATTGCTGTTTTACTATTTTGAGAGGTGTCATTTTTACTCTTGGATAGTGAAAGACATACTAAAGAGGTATAATTCTCTGCAGTTTTAACAGTATACTTTTGCTTATTATTTATAATCTGTTCAATCACAAACATTTTAATATAGTTATGGCTCACTTTTTTAAAAGTAAATGGAATGCAGCTTTGTATTAAAGAGATATCTTAATTGTTATAGTCTCTTTAAGTAATTATATATTTGAACATTTCATAACAATGGTGTAAATTTTTGCATACAAGAGAAAAATAAAATGGCTTCTTCCATTTCAATCAAATGAAGCTAATTTACTCTTCAAACTGAAGGTTGTAATTTAACTGTTTCATGATGATCATCATTTTTGCATAAACTACGATACATATTCTTGTGCTTAAACAGGCATAATAAAAAAGACTGCTGTCAAAAAAGTTTAGACTTGGTATTCCATAAAATCTGGATGGATTCCTTTATTTGAGAGGCTGGTTATCATGAATTTATGATTCAATTAGTTAACCAGACTGGATTAGTAATGTGAAGATAACAAAATGACAAGTAAAATTGTATTAATAGTGTTTGGTAATTTTTTAGAAAGTATAGGAATCTAAATTTATATATCCACAAATTTTATAGATTAATCAGTTAATGCATCTTTATTGCATTTTAGTGATAACACTATTTAATTACCCTTTATGGTAAAGAATTCACAAATTAAAATCTATTTTCTAACTTTATAAATATTTGCTAATGATTTATAGTTTATTTTTTAAAGTAGCAAAGTTATATTATAAATGTTATCAAAATAAAACACATTTGTTTTTATTTGTCTAAAGACTCATGCATAACTATATAGTCTCTAATTTAGATAGAATATTCATTTTTAATTTAATCTATACCATTTTGTTAATGCAATTTCTGATTTATTTTTTGTGAATTTCTGACGATGATTTGTATAGTTGGAAGTGCAAACTTAGATTCATATATAGT
>JAQFVV010017628.1:795-24379 GCA_028023455.1 Epiperipatus broadwayi
TAGAATATCTGTTCTGTGATATTCAAAATAAAAGACAATATTATTTAATGTGTTTTATCCATTTTACTTTGCATTTTTCTTTAAAAAGAATTCATAATATACTTACTTTATTTTTTCATCAATCTGTATTCTTTTATTTTTGTCTCCATAACAAACTTTATTTACAGTACTTTTCACCATTTAATATTTTTTTATTGCTAACATTAAATTTTTTTATAACATTTTAAAAATATTATTTGGTCTAATCAAAAACATTTTATACATCTATATAAAAATCCATTGCTTTTTCATTATAAAAAACTATATTACTCTTAATTATTTGCATTTAATATCTTTTATTAAGTTGAATAACTAATCTTGTCACTCTTCCTGATGTCATATCATTCTGCAAAATGTTCTTCTAGCTTTTATATATAATGATTCTTACTCTATTTATGCTTTGTTTTTGTGTCTTTATAGTAAAATTTACTTACATTTTAAAACCAATTTCTCTCTTTACCATTTCTTATGATATTACAAAGTCCAACAGTTTTTACAATTCACATAATCTTCCTTAACTTGAAAATGATCTGCAGTTGTAGATACCTAAATAAAGAGCGTCATTGAGTGAGAGACTAGTTCCATAAATTAGTCAGTCTTAACATTCTCTGTCTTGAGGTACCAACTATCACCCCAAAATATAAAAATAAAAATTGGTTTTTGTCAGTCTTTTTTTTTCAAATGCCTGATAGTTTTTAACTAACATATCAGTTGGATTTTTTAAATACTTCTATATATACAATCATCGTGATAATTTTTATCTTAAACTCAAAGGTAAACTTATCACACTGGTTGGTGTATACTGATAGACAGTTCTTGAATATTCCATTTATTATATGAATAATCGTATAATTACAGCGGCTGTAGTAATAAGAACATATGGAGTGGGTGCTAAAAAATATTCCTTGTTGGCTCTTTGAATTCTGAAACAAGAATCAACTCTTTTCGCTTAATAAAAAACATTTTTATGCAAGCAAACTCTTTATTATATATATATATGAACTTATTACATATATACATATATCTATGTGTATGTGTGTAACAAATAAATAAACACAATAACTTTTTAAGTTTTTTTTCATATGTCAACTGTCTGCAACCAACTGCTTGCTTTGCAAGGCAGCTGCGCTGAAACCTCTCAGCTAACAACGCTTGACAAGTTTTAACATTAAATTATAAATAAATTGCAAAACCATTATCAACTGCTTTCAAACAAAAAAAATGGATATACCATAAGTAACTCCCACAATACGCTATTTTATATTATTTCTCAAGTTTCATGAATTTTCTTAATCTTGTCTATTAATCTAATTACTCCATCCAAAAATATAAAAAAATCTTTTATTCTCTTTACATATTGATAAAAATTATCAAATTATATATGCAAATTTGGAAATGGCTACTTTTCCAAACGCTATCAATATCATTATAACACCCTTAATTATTAGATAAACATGCAAATGTAAAATCATCACATGTTTTTGCAATCTCAATTCTTATAGATAATAGCCTATCTATCAAATCATATTAACAGGGCTAAAACTCAAGTTCAAACCAGAAGTAAACATTACACTTTCTAAATACAATGAATAATAAAAATTTCATAAGGCAATATATAATATTAATAAATACCGAATTTCCAACCATATACATAAAAACTGGTGAAAAAAGTATTTTCCAAATGTGGTCACTTTCTCTTTACACTATTATTTGTTACATAACCAAGCAAAAGTAAAATAGCCATTTACACTCGAACTATCATAAAATAGGGGGTTCGAACACAGACTTTGAATTATCCCTTCAGCTATTCACTCTACCTCATAAAATCAATGCACATGACTACACACATGTGAAAAAGACACATGATCTTCAATATACATATTTTGTGCTGAACCAGCAGTCATTAGTTGGTCCAGATAATCATCTCCCACACATAATCAGTGCTTGGTTTATATTAAGATAGAAAAACTTCACAATTTAATGGACAGGCTTCAATCTACTTCCACCCTGGGAACTCTTCAGCTTTTCATATTATTGAAAATCTAAGGATGGAATGTCAAAATCCCTTATTAATGCCAATATTTTTGTCATGAACATGTTGACTTTAACTCATTTTGATTCCTCATGGGTGTTCCATCATCAAATTTTTAATGGTATGGATAGCTGAAGAATTGGAGGGTGGAATAGATTAAATTATGTCCATTGTTTATTCATATAGTATACGAACTTGGATGGGCTGCTCACCAACACGCATTCGCCAGCGTGATGAAGTTTATTGGCTTTTTACCTCTGAGTTTAAGATCAAGAAACACCATGGTCTTTCTTCTCAGTGCCTGATAAGGCAGAATGAATGTTTGTGTAAATGATAAAGATTTTCCCAATTATACAATTATGACAGACAAAAATAAAGCATGGCCCTTAATCCCAGGAGGCTGTAAAGTCACCAACCAAGGCAGCGGTTGGTGGCCGAAAGGCAGAGGGTGCTAAGAATATCCTGGGGCGGACCAGGCTGCCATTTGATGGTGATGACTTTTTATTTAGGTACTTACAACTGCAGATCCCTTTCAAGTGAAGGAAGATTGCAAGAATTAGAAGAAGAACTCTGCTTATATTAAATGGGATATTATTGGACTTTTATGAAGTTAGAAGAAAAGGTGGAAAGAGACAATTGGTTTAAAAAAAAAAGTGGACTTATGCTCTATTATAAAAGCCACAAATATTGGAAATACAAGTGGAGTAGGATTCATTATAAATAAAAAGTGGAAGAACAATATTGTGGAGATTAATGGTGTATCGGAGACAGAGTGTGAAGATTAGTTATACAACTTAATAGCAGATATCAAAGTACAGATAATTCAGGTTTATGCCCCAACAAGTTCTCACAGTGATGAAGTAGTAGAAGATTTTGATATGGATGTACAAAAGACTTTAAATCAGAGTAAGCAACATTTTAAAATTGTTATGGTAGAGTTTTAATGCTAGAGATTGGTAAGCAAATGAAAGATGAAAGTGTTGTAGGTAATTTTGGTTATGGTCAATAGAAATAAGAGAGGACATGGACTTGTGGAATTTGCAGAGAAGGAAAAACTTTATATTATGAATTCTTTTTTTTGAGAAAAATGTTAGAAGGAAATGGACATGGAAGCATCCAAATGAAGGTACAGCAGAATTGGATTATATTTTGACTAACGGGAAATACATATTTCAAGATTGTAATGTTCTTAATAAATTTAACACAGGAAGTGATCATAGATTAGTAAGAGGTAAGATACATGTTAATGTCCAAAACTAGAGAGACAAAAATTATTAAGAAAAACTATATTTACGGTTGAGTATTTCCTAATCTCTTTGAAACATTCTAATGAATTTAAATTAGAACTTACAAATAGGTTTCAAGAGTTAGGAGATTTTGGTTTTAACATGATTCAGATTTGAATGAAATTAATATGAAAATAACTTTAATTTTGCTTTTTAAAAACTGCAACAAAGATAGCTGGTAGAAAAAAGCAGCTGTTGACTAATAAAATTTCTACTGAGACTAGAGAACTTGTGAAGAAAGAGAGGGAATATGAAGATATGCAAGAATGATGCATTAAAAAGAATTGAATATCTCGGATTTTGTAAAATGGTGCGGAAAAAAGAGTTAGAAAATGATATAGGAAAGTATAACTGTGAACTAGCTAGAAAAGCTGTAGAAGAAAGTAAAAGTCTTAAGAATGTAAAACAACATTTTTGGTATTGGTAGGAAATTTATATCTGCAATAAGGAAAAAAGATGGAATTATTACTAAAAAGAGGGATGACATTTATGAAATTAATGTTGAAGATTTTTATCAAGGATTATATAGTAATAAAGGACAAGTACCCTCCTATATCTATTACATCTTCCGTAGTGCTTAGAATTTTAAATGAAGAAGTGAAAAATGCAATTAAATGTATGAAAAAAGGAAAGGCTCCAGGTAATGATGGAATTATAATTGATATATTAAAAGAAGCAGGTGAAGAAACAGAAAAAATATTAGCAAAGACATATACCAAATGTCTAAATGATAAAGATGTACCGGATGATTGGAAGAGAATGCAGTAATAATATTAATATTTAAAAAAGAGGTGATAAAGAAGATATTAGAAATTACAGACCTATCAGCCTTTTATCAGTTTTATCTCAAATTTTTACCAAGATAATTACAACTTCGTCTACACGAGAACCTTGGATTTTCACTAACCAAGAGGTATAAGCTGGATTTAAAAGTGGTTTTAGTACAGTAGATCATAATTAAGTAATTGAGAGGAAATTTATAGAAAGGACAAATAAGACTCATGAGTTGTCATTATGTTTTGGATTTGTAGATTTTGAAAAGGCATTTGATTCTATAAACATTTCTTCAGGTGATTAAAGCATTGGATCATCAAGGTATAGATCCAGGATATTGTCATATTTTAAAAGAAGATATTTATAAAAAATGCAACAGCAACAATTAAATTACATAATGATGCTGGGAAAGTCAGCATTGAGAAAAGTCACTACAGACAAGGTGACTCCATATCTCTAAAACTTTTTACACGACGCTCTTCCGCTGCAAGAAGTATTTTGTGGATTAAAATGGGAAACTAAAGGAGTGAAAGTAAATGGAGATTATTTAAGTCATTTAGATTTCGCAGATGATGTAGTTGTTTTTGCAAATAATGCTTCCGAGCTACAGGAAATGTTGCAGGAGTTATCAGATGAAAGTAGGAAAATAGGACTAAAGATAAATGTTAAAAAAGACTAAAGTAATGTTTAATCAGTTTGCTACAAATATGAAAATAAGGATTGATTATGATGAATTAGAAAGGAAGTTAAGAGTTACAAATACAGCTAGGTCAGTTTATTAAGCACAAAGATGGAAACATAATAGAGGAAATTAATCTTAAGAATTAAACTTGGTTTGGGTGCTTATGGTAGAAACAACAGATATTAAAAGGGAAATATGCCTATGTGTTTTTGAAAAGAAAGGTTTTTAACAAATATGTTTTACCAGTTCTTACTTATGGATCTGAGACTTGGACACTTAATAGAAGATCAATGCAGAGACTTCAGACCACTCAAAGAAGTATGGAGAGATGTTATATTGGGAGCTAACATGAAGAGATCGAAAACGCAAATATATGGGTAAGAGAACAAACTTAGGTGTTACTGACCTCATTGAAAAAAATTAAAAGGTTGAAGTGGAGTTGGGCTGGACATATTGCTAGAAGAGACTGATAATAGATGGACAATTGAAATTTTAAACTGGATTAAAAGAGATTGTAAAAGACCCAAGAAGGAGACCACATGTAAGATGGATGGATCAAGAATAAGAAAATGTGTAGGGGTGATGTACAGGAGAAAGAGAAGCTAAAGATCCAGAGAAGATGGATTAAACTTGGAGAGACCTTTAACCTGCAAGTGGATTGATAATGGTTGATAATGATATATATATATATATATATATATATATATATATATATATATATATATATATATATATATATATATATATATATATATATATATATATATTTCCCCTCTTATATATATATATATATACAGAAAGGAGTTTGCTATTAACTGAAAAGGAGACCCTTTGATCCCCCTTATGGAGGCCTTAAAGGAACTGGGCAGGAGCAAATTTCCTAATATCAAATCCATATATTCTTGTCATTGTAACTGCTATTAATATGTGATTATTCATATAGTATATAAACATGGATGGGCTCCCCTTCACCAACATACATTATCCAACATGGGTGAGTTTGTTAGCTATTACTTCTGAGTTTAGGGTAAAAAAAAACACCATGATGCTTTCTTTTTCATTTGCCTGATAAGGCAGAATGAATATATGTGTACATCTAGAAAAATACTTTTATAGTAGATATACACAATCATGATGAAAAAAAAATAAA
The DNA here is from genome assembly GCA_028023455.1 of Epiperipatus broadwayi. NCBI lineage: Eukaryota > Metazoa > Onychophora > Udeonychophora > Euonychophora > Peripatidae > Epiperipatus > Epiperipatus broadwayi. The sequence continues at coordinate 6,759 of JAQFVV010017628.1, forward strand.
TCATGCCGTTTTTCCAGGAGGCTGTAAAGTCATCAACCAAGGAAATGGTTGAGTGTCTGAAGGAGTAGAGAGTGATAAGAATACCCTGGTTACAAAGTCCAGGCACCCATTTGATGATGACTTTATTAAAAATTTAGCTACTTGAAACAAAGTGAAGGAAGATTACAAGAATTAAAAGAAAAGGTCTTATATTAGATAGGACATTTTGGACTTTGTAAAGTTAGAAGAAAGGATGAAGAGACAATTGATTTTAAAATTTGGACATGTACCCTACTATAAAGATTTTGCGAATTATTGGAAGTACAAGTGGAGTAGGATGCTTTATAAACAAAAAGTGGAAGAACAATATTGTGGAGATTGATGGCATATTGAAGAGGATGGCAAGATTAATTATACAACTTAATATTAGATGCCAAATGCAGATAATTCAGGTTTATGCTTCAACAGGTTGCCATAATGATGAAGTACTAGAAGATTTTTATATGGACCTGTACAAAAGGCTTTTAAGTCAGGGTAAACAACATTTTAAAATTGTTATGAGAGATTTCAATACTAGAATTGGTAAACAAATTAAAGATATAAAGTCGCGGTGATGAGTAATTTTGGTTATGAGAATAAAAAATGAAAGAGGAAATATATTTGTGGAGCTTGTAGAAAAAGAAAAACTTTATAATATTAATTTTTTTTTAAAAAAAATGATAAAAGAAAGAACATGGACATGGAAGCATCCAAATAAAATTTTTACAGCGGAATTGGGGTTCCTCATTTTGACTGCCAAAAAATATATATTTCAAAGATGGTAATGTTCTTATTAAATTTATTATAGGAAGGTGATCATCGATTAGTATGATGCTAAGATATGTATTTAATGCTAACCCTAGATTGACAAAATTATTAAAGAAAACAATATGTTGCAGTTGATATTCCCCGTCTTCAGAAACATTCCAATGAATTTAAATGAGAACTTTAAAATGGGTTTCAAGTATTAGTAGATTTTTGGGTATGATTCAGATTTGAATGAAATTAATCAGAAAAATAGCTGATATACTTTTAAAAACTTCAACAAAGACAGCTGGTAGGAAAATGGAAGTTAATTGATTAATAAAACTTTTACTGAAGACTAAAGAATTTATAAGAAAAATAAGGAAAATGAAGCTTCTTTAAAAATGATTGAATTTAAAAAGGATTGGAATATCTCAAATTTTGTAAAATGGTTATGGAAAGGAGTTGATAATGATATAACAAACTATAATTGTGGACTAACTTCGAAAAGCTGTAGAAGAAGACTAAGTCTCAAAGGTGTAAAACCAACACTTTGTTATTGGTAAAAAATTTATATCTGCAATAACCAAAAAAGATGGAACTATATCTAAAAGGGAGATGTCATTATCAAATGGGTAGAAGATTTCTATCAAGGAGTTATATAGTAATAAAAGAACAATTATCTCCTACATCTACATATATCTTCTGAATTGCCCATATTTTAAATGAAGAAGTGAGACATTTAATTAAATTTATGAAGAAAAGAACAGCTCCAGGTAATGATGGAATTATAATTGATATATTAAAAGAAGTAGGTGAAGAAATATAAAGTTTTTAATAAAGACCAGTTATATACAAAATGTTTGGAATTACAAAGGATATACTGGATGGTTGGAAAGAATACAGTATTAATACTAATATTTTAAAAAGTTCATATAGAAGATATTAGAAATTACAGGTCTATCAGTCTTTTATTAGCTTTATACAAATTTTTTACCAAGACAGTTGCAACTCTATCTATGGAGGAGTTTGGATTTTCACCCGATCAAAGGAACAAGCTGGATTTAAAAAGTGGTTTTACTACAGTAGGTCATATCCAAGTATTGAAGGGAACTTATATAAAGGACCAAAGAATATTAGTTTCCAGTATGTTTTGGATTTGTAGATTATGAAAAATCATTTTTTACTTCAGTGATTAAAACATTGGGATCATCATGAGTATAGAGTACAGGATATTGTCATATTCTGAAGCTTATTCCCTATAAAAATGCAACAGCAAGAATTAGATTATATAATGATACTACAAAAAGCAACATTGAGGAAGAGTGTAAGACAGGGTGATTTCGCATATCCAAAGTATTTTATAGCATTGGTGCATACGAAGTATTTTGTGGATTAAAATGGGAAGCTAAAGGAGTTAAAGTAAATGGAGATTATTTAAGACATTTACAGATTTTTTGCAAATGTTGTAATTGTTTTTGCAAATAATGGCTGTATAGCTTCAAGGGAAGTGTTGCAGGAGTTATAAGATGAAAGTTACAGATGGAAACATAATGGATGAAATTAATCTTAGAATTAAACTTGGATTTGGGAGTGCTGTGGTAGAAATAACTAGATTACTAAAAGAAAGTGAAATATGCCTATGTGTTTGAAAATGATGGGTTTTAATAAATTTGTTTTTCTGATTATTACTTATGGATCTCAGGATTTGGATACTTAATAAAAGAGCAATACAGAGACTTTAAGACCATTCGAAAAATATGGAGAGATGCATGTTAGGAGTAACAAGGAGAGATCAAAAATACAATCTATGGGTAGAGAACAAACAGGTGTTGCTAACCTCGGTGAAAAAATTAAAACTTACTGAAGTGGAGTTGGGATGGACCCATTGTTAGAAGATATCAGTAATAGATGGTCAATTAAAATCTTACAGTGGATTCCAAGGGATTGTATCAGACCCATGAAAGGAACCACATGTGAAGATGGATGGAATGAAATAAGAAAGTGTGCAGGAGGTGATGTGGAGAAGAAAAGCTAAAAGATCAGAGAAGATGAACTGAACTTGAAGAGACTGTCATCCTTCAGTATTTTGATAATGGTTGACAATGATGATGATGATGATGATATATGTGTGGGTGATGATGATCTGTACCCAACTGATGAGTGGTGGATTCAGCACAAAATACTTATATTGGAGGTCATTTATCTTTTTCACATGTGATTGGTCATATGCATTGATTGTGTGAGATAAAGTGGATAGTTGTAGGGAACTTGAAAGTAGGGAGCTTGAAAGTCTGTCTTCAAGTTCCCTATATGTACATCTATACACCGGATATATAAAATATACTTGTATTTAAAATACTCAAACTATTAGTACCATCTGCATTATTAAAAATACATATTTGACTTCTGATCATTTATGCATAAAGGTATTAAAGGGAAATGATTTTTACTTTGTGATATTTAGTTATTAGCTGTATTCAATGAGGCTGTTTAAATTTGATTTGAGCATACATTTTCAAACTTTTCTAATCTAATTCGTTAGATTAGTCAGCTGAATAAAATATCAAGATTGCAAGTAAAAATGTCATTTAACATTTCCTTAACTATCTAACACCTAAGAGCAGTATGACAATGTGGTCATTATTTGAAAATTAGTCATTTTAGTTTTTACACACATTTATACTATATATGTGTGTGTGCATATATATATTATCTTGCTTTGAATTGATGACAATGTATTTTTCAATTAAATTATCTTACTACTATAAAATATTATTGCATTGTATTACTTTTTACATTATTATCCAATAACCATATTCATAGAATGTAAACTATCCAAAATTAAAATTAAAATTTGTCATCCTCTACATGATTTGCATTTGAGAAGACTGCCTTGATCATTTGGCTGTGATGAATTTTTAATTTTAGTGTTCAGCTAGGTTTATTAATTCTGAATTTACTGCAATTCATATATATATATATTAAATTTATCATATATGCAGGTAATATCAATTATAGAATTAATGTTTATATTTCTTATGCAGAATTTTTTTTTAATTAGAGTCATTAATTATATTATATTTTGTTCCAAGACTTTACACATATATAGCATATAACAATTCACATTTTGTTGATAAACATTGATTAGAGTACACATTGTTTATTGACTTGTGAGTGTACAGTATTGTTACACACACACACACATCACACACACACACACACATATATATATATATATATATAACAAAGACACATCTTTATATGTATAGCGTGCATATATAAAGAAAAATTATAGTATAAATGAAATTTTTAAAATAATAACTATAATTATTAATAAAAGAAATTGAGGGAATACATTTACATATATTTTATTGAATAACTCAATAAAAAAAAGAAAAAAAAATTACGGTAGTTTTATTTTTAAAATAAATGTAAATTGTGAAATACCAGACCTTTATTGCTATTGTATATGTTCTGGGTTATTTTTATATATTTTTTCACTTATAAAAGCATATTAGATCAATCACTTTATAAGAAAATTATAGTCAAATTATGTTTTAAAATTAGTATTAACTTAGTTAAAGGAATTTTGTAAAACTTTTAGTGTTACACTTAAAAAGTATTTTCAAATGAAAAATACTGCCCCAAATGTGCTTTCAATATAAACTGAAAATTTTTTATTAAATATATGTACAATTGCATATGGCCTCAGAGAAGGACTGTTGTAGATCATAAAATTTGCTAATTTTAACATTTTGGTTTTTATTTATTTACCTTTTTCTTTGGATAGGATATAATTGATGTCACATAGTTAAAAACAGTATAGTTTGAGACTTCATTGTATTACCCTAATACATTTTTCATGTTGATTACTGCCCTATGGCAACACTAATTTGTTATTCAATACTGAAAAAATCTGTTTTTATATATTTTATTAAGCTGTCAGAAACTTTTACCAGAAAATGTGACATCTCCTACCCCCACTGACCATAAAACTTGGATGTTCCTTCCCTATATACTTAATATAAGCCATCACATTACTAAAATTATTACTTTTGCACATCATGTTGTCCTACATACCACACACCCTTGCATTTTCTTCTCAACAATACAAAGAATACCTTACCAAATGGCCTCCATTCTCAAGTGGTTTACAAAATGAAATGTCAGGAATCCATCTGACTCTCCATTTACTATGGGAAATATTGGACAAATGTGTCTATACATATAACCTAACACACATACCTATATAATAAAGTTAAAACAAACACAAATACACATTCAATATTTTGTGAGCATTTTTCTACAACTTGTCAAGCCATTGTTACTTCATCTGTTAACATCATGTGCACTAAATGCAAAGACTTTAAATGAAAAGAATTAAAGAGGGATGGCATATCTCAGTTGACAAAAATCTCTATCAATAGAAAAGAATCATGTATCCTTCTCAAATCAATGGCCTATTCTCCATAATTAATGTTCATATTTAATTTTTATGTAAGTTAGTAATAATTGTGTATATATATACACCCACTCTGACTTTCCAATCTATGCTACATCTGTGATTTGTAATAGTGAAAGGTCAACTAAGCACATACTGTTTTAAAAATAAAACAGGCTTTATGAAAGCTTAGCTCTATACGACCTTCATATATTTATGATTACAATAGTACTTTTATAATTAGATATTTATTTTTAAACAGAATGTAATCAATCCTTTACACATGTGATGTACTGTTATATTAAATCAACATTGTTTTTGTTGAATGTGGGGAAACTCTTAATTTAAGGCACAAGATAGAGACTTTGAAAAAATAAGAGTGACCTAACTTCAATTATATAAGTCTATGTTAAGTATATTGGAACTAAAGTGCTTGAATATTCTATATCCTTTACTTTATTAGTATATATTTTAAGGTGCCCTCAAATGTCTTTTATTTTCTATTTCATAAGATCATTTGCATTAGCCACAATAATCAAAAACAAAGAATGAAAAAGGCAGATAACACCATGAATATAAAAGAAAATTACAAGCAATTGAACATGCATTACAACATATAAGAACAAAGATTCTATATATAAACAATATATTGCAGTAAAAAGATGACTAATGACTGATTTTCCCTTCAGGATGTGTGCAGCACCATCTCTGAATCAAGGTATATGTTATGTAGTATAAGTAGTTTTAAACTATTTGTGGCAAAAATGTCATAATGTAACAATGTGTGGATGATAAATTATAACTTAAATTGTGACAGTATGTTTCATACCATAATATATGATTGAATAACATGCTAAAATTAAATTTTATTTAAAATTTAGCCAAACTGATATTGAAACATTTGAACTGACTCAAAATATATATGGCAATGAAGCCATGAGTCACAGATACGTTTGCAATTGTTTTCAACCATATCATAATAGCAGGGAAAACATTGTAGATGACCTATGAATGCATCAAACACATGGTTGCACTTTGTGTCAATTTTATGATTCAGACATGCTATTACTTTAAAAAAAATTTAGATCAATAGCATGTTGCTTCACAACACACATGTTGATGATGAGATGATTTTCAGGAAGCTTTAAGAGCAAAACAGTCAGCATATTAACTTTACTATGATTGTGATGCTTAGCTTTAGGCTAGTTATAAAAAATTAGAAAACTTGTTTACTCCTATTAGAAGTATAAACATTAATTCTAAAACTTATATTATATATATATATATATACTACATTTTCTAATGACGTTATGATTATATATTTGTATGACAATATATTAACTTTTACATCTCTAAGATTTTTAGATTTTTTAAAAAATAAATAAATAATAGAAGTATCAACCTGTTATTTTTAAATTTATACTTTTTGTTCATTGAAATATTTATTTCGTCAGTCAGTATAAAAGCGCTCATACAAATATATTGCTTTTTGATAGGGATTTTATGCACAAGCCTTCTGGCATCAATTGATTACTTTGGCTTGCACTGAGTAACACTACTGTATGGAGAGTTTTGCCTGTTTTAATATTGCTTTTTATAAAAAAAAATAAGTACAATTTAATATTTTCAATATAAATTGTTTTTTTTTTAAACAATCTGATATTCACATGAAATCAATTACATATGCATATATTTATGAGGGAGTTCCCAAAAGAAACTGGAATTCATTTATAAGAAATAATATATTTATACATTTTGAAATTTCAGTCTCCTCACACTACTCTCCATTTGAGTCAGTTGTCCAAATGTATTATCCACTGTTCAAAACATTTTCTAAAGTCATCAGTGGTGATATCTTTTAATACTTCTGTTTTTGTTTCACTTCTTCAACATAGTAAACTGTCTTTCTTTGTGTCTTTTTTTTATTCAAGAAAATAAGGAAAATTTGTAGTATGAAGTGACATAGGATGAATATGAAAGTTTAGGCAATAACATCATGTCATTTATAGTCAAAACATATGTTGTGGTCGGAAGTATTATCATGATGGAAAAAATAGCTACCTGTTTGCCACAAATTATGATGAAACCTTTGTAAAACTTCCAAGAATAAACTTGGGTTCACTTTTTGAACCTGAGATATAAATTCCTAATTCACAATTCATTTTACATCAAAAAATGAAGGAGCATTGTTTTTTGCTTTTTACTTCACATCATTATTTTTGGGGCTGAAGAGAAGTGGGAGTTTTCTATTGGCTAAATTGCTGGTTGTTTTGGATATAACTATAGCTCTCAAATGTTTTTTCAAATCCCAGAACATAGCTAGTTATTGTCCCTCTGATCTAAACTTGAAATTTACTTACAGTAGTTTTTCTTGTTTGTATGAATTAGCCACCACAAAATAGATAAAAGACTGAACAATCCATGGATAAAAACCAATAGAAGTCAATCACAACCTTTTCCATCAATGTCAGTTAGCATATTAAATCAAAAGGGCTCTCCAAGCATTTACTATTGGCAAAAGTCTGGTAATATAACTACTGCTTTCTTCTGAAGATAATTCTGCTTGGGGGAAGGTATTCCCTTCTATATGGAAAAAGTTCACTATATTTTTTATTCAAAATGTTTGCTGAATTGCTTAAGTTTTATTTAAAATGTTATTAAAACAATAAATAGTAAATAACTTTGGCATAAACTACTAAACATCACATGATTATCATTTCTTATGCTAGCACATAACTTATTAAACAGGCAAAACTCTCCATACAGTAATGTTACCCTGTGACAACCAGAGTAATCAGGGATGCCAGAAGTCTTGTGCATAAAATCCCCATCTAGTGTCTACTCATCCAATATCCCCAGACTAGTTTCTGATTTGTGGCCTTCATCAATGAGGTGCCTTGTATCTGAGAGCACTGCACCTAGCTCTCAGGATCTAATGCAACCCTCCAGCAGCCACCTTTTAGCTCTACTTAACTACAAAACTATGAGAATGAAATTGACAACAAGAATATTTTCAATCTAAGCTCAATAGCTTATATAGCCATATACATCTGAACTCAGTTCAGAACCCATACATTTTAGTGTCTTTGACTCTTTAACAACCATAGCCATCACTATCCTATTAGGCAGGATTGGTGTTAAACTACTAAACATCACATGATCACCATCTCTTATGCTAGCACCCCACTGTTATTAAACAGGCAAAACTCTCCATACAGTAGTGCCAGTTTTTTGTTTTTAGTTTTTGACTAATTGATTAATCTTTTCTTAGATTAATCTACTATCTTATTGGCCAGGAATTTTCCAAAATTTAATTGCATTCCTGCCGATGAGATAGTTTACAATGATTATTTTTTTTATTAATCAGTTTATTGTTTATTTCATTTTGAATTCTATTTCTATTTTTATTCCCATTTCTATTTTCATTTACATTATATTTTGACATTTATTTCTTTTATAACATTTATTCTTTAATTATAAAAAAAGGGAATGAGTTTGGGATTTAAATTTAAATCAGATTCCTTTTCCCTTCCTTTATCTATCAAAAAAAAATCTACTAATTGATCTAACAGCTATTATGATTTTTTTTTTTTTAGTTTATTTCTTAAAAATTATTATAACTACTTTTTCTTTTATTTTATTGCAAACTATAGCACACACATGTAATGCATATATACAGTGTATGGCCTATATATATATATATATATATATATATATATATATATATATATATATATGTATATATATATATATATATATATATATATATATGAGAATGTTACAATATATATAATTTACATGTGTAAATAATAAAAATGTTTCATATTATTTACTTTTTATTTATTTTAATTTATAATACATTCTAGTCTATGATTTATTTGACTATCAGAAGTGCAAATTTTATTTATTTTAAATGTAAATAAATTAATTTGGGTATATTTATATCATATTTAAAATAAATACTTTGCACATATTTAATATTCCTAATGTTAATTTTATTTATACCTTCTATAAAAGAGTTCATGATTTTTGATGAAAAAACAATCAAACATTTGCTGGAAATATGTTTCTGTCAATATCTGATTCCCATTAACAGTTTTAAAACCAGTTAAGATGCCAATAAGCATAGCAACACAAACATATTTAAGGTTCAATTGATAATATTAATAAACAAGGCAGAGTTCTTAATGAATTAAATTACTGATAAATTTCCATCTAATCTTTAATATTTAATGAAGCATTGTGATTGAACTTAAATAGAATTACGATGTTGTCATATTTGATCAGAGTCTCAGCTGGTTTCTCCATCTGCTGATGAAGTTTCTTATTGACAATATGTCCAGCAAAGAGTGTTGTATTTTTTCATAAAGCTTTGTTACTTGAAATATGTTGAAATTTTTTTAGACAGCATCAGTAAAATTAATGCTAATAATTTATTTACATATGTGTGTGATATTTAATAATTATATATCTATATATATTTGTGGGCTCTGGCAATCCCCATATTACAGGAACCTAATTAATGGGAAAATATTGATTTTAGTTGTTTTTTATAATAATAATAATAATAATAATAATAATAATAATAATAATAATATTATTATTATTATTATTATTATATAATATTAATAATATATAATATTATTATTATTATTATTATTATTATTATTTATTATTATTATTATTATTTAGTTTTATCCTACTCTTACTAAGTTTTGATTTAAATATTTACCTTTACTAAGTGATAATATGAGAATTATAAAATATTACATTTTTAATAATAATATGAATATTTGAAATGTATTATAATCTGTAAATGTTCACAAAAGAGAAAGAAGAATCTAAAATCAAATAAATAATTTCTTTTGTTCTTTCTCTTCAATAATTTTATCCATTTACTAGTTTTTAATTTTATTTTGAAAATTTATTAAGAGATGAAATTTTTCTCTTAAGTAAATTACTTTATAAATTTTAATTCTAACTTTTAAAGAGAAGATAAATAAATAAAGTTTTAGAGAAAAGAGAAAAAAAAATATTTTTGTTGAATTTTGTTTTTTTTCTTTTTAGTTCTCTTCAATACAACAAGCTGTGTTATCAGATCAGTATAATTAACTGATTGTCATTTTTTTTCTGTTGTATAATAAAGTAATTAAAAGATTAATTTATTTTGGCATAAAAATTTTTTTGACTTGTTTTGTAATTTAAAAAAAAAGAAGAAAAATAACTGAATAATTTTCTTTTGTAAAAAAAAAATCTGTTTTGTCAGGGGTTAATTTGGTTTGCTTCAAAAATACTAGTGTTGGTCAATGAGAAGCCTTAAGTGAGTTGTAAGAAGCAATTATTCCTGATCCAGCTATTGAAGAGTACAGTGAATTTCTAACCCAGCTGTTGAATAGGACATTTAGTTACTTACCCAGCAGTTGAAGAGAGCCATTAGTTCTAAGGCAGCTGCAGAATAAAACAACAGCAAAAAGTTATGATAAAGCTACAGAGGACAGTCATTGGAGAAAACAGCAAGAGAAGTTCCAACCAAGCTGTTGAAAGGATAAGCGATGTCTTAATTAAGCTGCTGAGGAGAGCAGTCATTCTTGACTCAGCATCTAAAGAAGAAAGCAGATACAGAAATTCAACTGTTTTAAAAAATATTTTCTATAATAAAAACCATGTACTAAGTTTATTTAAAAACTAAACACCATCTTCCTCCATGTAATCTGATTCACTGAAAAAATATAAAGAGAAAAAAAAATGCTTCTAAAATAGTCTGCAATAAAACCTTGTCTCCAAACAAAAACATGAGCATCTCTCTCTATATATGTTAGCCTGAATTGGAAAAAATTATTTAAAAGAAAAATGGATAATTTCTTGTTGTAAGTGTTAGCTTGAACTATCCTATTGCAAAAAGAAATAACAGTGTACACTAACCAGAATTATGAAACTTTAAAAAAAAAACCTATCTGAAAATCTGGAACTGATAAATGCAAAGAACTCCCAAAAGAAAGTAAAAACTATGATAACTATTTTTATGTGCACATTATATCTAAATTTATAAAAAAATTTAAATTAATTAACAATTGGTAATAATTAATAATTTTGTTAATATCTTTTTCCAATTGTAGCATGTTTTTTCATGTGATTTTTTTTTCTTTCAAAATTATTTAAGTACCTCAAAATTTTTATAAAATTTGACATTTTTTTATTTTATTGCTCCTCTCAAATTAAACACAAACAGTTTAAGCTCATTTAAAATGCTCTTATCTTTAAATTAAAAACTGTTTTTTTAAGTATTGTTATATAAAGAAAGAACTTAATGAAAACAAAAGTTAATTAATTTAAAGAATAAAAATCAACTGAATAATCAAATTTTTTATGAAATTATATTTTTGATAAAATATATGTTTAAATTATCATAATATAGTATAATTTTTTTAAAAAAAATTGTTTATCATTAACCATTTAGTGTATAATTGCTTATAAAAATATTTTAGTGTTAATGTCTTTATTTCTCCAGCTATCTGTTACATGAATTGGTAGTGTGTGACTTGATTTCAATATACCTTAATGTCTTGTTCACAGTGACAGTCTCTAGAGTTTGTTTCCTGAGCTATTTTAGAGCATAATAGTTAGTTCTATGGATGTAGGAATATATGTTGTTTTGGATATCCAAATAATTCTAGATAAGGAAAGTGTCACATTTTAAGTCCTATTCACTGCATTTTGTTTTCATCAGAAATTTGGTTATAGTTGGCGTGTACATTAATGGTACCAAATGGGCAGAGCATTGGTGATAATCAAAATATTTCAGTATCTCAGCATTATGTGTATCCAAATACTTATTGTATATTCTGCCCTGAGTTTGGCAGTGGTTAGATAAATAAATCAGTTTTCTCAATGTCCCTCCTTTAAATCCCATGTCAAAGTTGACTGTTGATTGCTGCTTAATTTTAATTTAATTATTTTTTTGTAATTCTGGCGATGCACATTTATGGTTTTGTTCATGTTTATTCTTTGTTCATATTTAATGTATTCTAAATTCACTGGATTTCATTTATTCTTATATATTTATTCATTACATTTGATGATTTAGTCTCTCATCCCAATCACTGATATTTGTGACCATTCTGTGAGGTTTATAATGTTTTACCATCTCTCATGTCATCACCAATTTTCTGGATATTGTAATATATATATATATATATGACAAACAAAAATGCAAGGTTAAAAAAACTTTGCTAACGCTTGTATTTATAACCACAGATGAATCCTACCAAGACTGCCAATCAAGCCGTATGTTTTGTTTACATAAATGTCAGAGTAGTTAGTATTCACTATCTCTAACTATAATTCCACTTTCAGATCATGATTTCAAGCTATTTGCTATCGTCAGTGAAAGACAGGAATAAAGAAACTAGATCTGAATACAAACTCTGAGCATTTATGAAACAATTTCTATTCAGCTTGCAAGTGTGAATTTTTTAGACACGTAATGTCTTCAAACTCAGCATAGCAAACCAGATAGCTACATGGGTCTGATCTCAGTTCAGCATCACCACATAGTAGAAGCCTCTGCAATCTATATCATTGCAAGAAAGACCTCAAAGGTACATTTATGATAAACAAAAATGCAAGTTAAAAAACCTGCTAACGCTTGTATTTATGTCCACAGATGGCATCCTACCAAGACTGCCAATCAAGCGTATGTTTTGTTTACATAAACATCAGAGTAGTTAGTATTCACTATCTCTAACTATAATTCCACTTTCAGATCATGATTTCAAGCTATTTGCTATCATCAGTGAAAGACAGGAATAAAGAAACTAGATCTGAATACAAACTCTGAGCCAGCTTATGAAACAATTTCTATTCAGTTTGCAGTCGTGAATTTTTTAGACACTAATGTCTTCAAACTCAGCATACCCAACGCATTTTTGTTTATCATAAATGTACCTTTGAGGTCTTTCTTGCAATGATATAGATTGCAGAGGCTTCTACATGTGGTGATGCTGAACTGAGATCAGACCCATGTAGCTATCTGGTTTGCTATGCTGAGTTTGAAGACATTACGTGTCTAAAAATTCACGCTGCAAGCTGAATAGAAATTGTTTCATAAACGCTCAGAGTTTGTATTCAGATCTAGTTTCTTTATTCCTGTCTTTCACTGACGATAGCAAATAGCTTGAAATCATGATCTGAAAGTGGAATTATAGTTAGAGATAGTGAATACTAACTACTCTGACGTTTATGTAAACAAAACATACGCTTGATTGGCAGTCTTGGTAGGATGCCATCTGTGGACATAAATACAAGCGTTAGCAAGTTTTTTAACTTGCATTTTTGTTTATCATAAATGTACCTTTGAGGTCTTTCTTGCAATGATATAGATTGCAGAGGCTTCTACTATGTGGTGATGCTGAACTGAGATCAGACCCATGTAGCTATCTGGTTTGCTATGCTGAGTTTGAAGACATTACGTGTCTAAAAAATTCACGCTTGCAAGCTGAATAGAAATTGTTTCATAAACGCTCAGAGTTTGTATTCAGATCTAGTTTCTTTATTCCTGTCTTTCACTGACGATAGCAAATAGCTTGAAATCATGATCTGAAAGTGGAATTATAGTTAGAGATAGTGAATACTAACTACTCTGACGTTTATGTAAACAAAACATACGCTTGATTGGCAGTCTTGTAGGACGCCATCTGTGGACATAAATACAAGCGTTAGCAAGTTTTTTTAACTTGCATTTTTGTTTATCATAAATGTACCTTTGAGGTCTTTCTTGCAATGATATAGATTGCAGAGGCTTCTACTATGTGGTGATGCTGGAACTGAGATCAGACCCATGTAGCTATCTGGTTTGGCTATGCTGAGTTTGGAAGACATTACGTGACTGGAGTTCAGATCGTAAAAATTCACGCTTGCAAGCTGAATAGAAATTGTTTCATAAACGCTCAGAGTTTGTATTCAGATCTAGTTTCTTTATTCCTGTCTTTCACTGACGATAGCAAATAGCTTGAAATCATGATCTGAAAGTGGAATTATAGTTAGAGATAGTGAATACTAACTACTCTGACGTTTATGTAAACAAAACATACGCTTGATTGGCAGTCTTGGTAGGACGCCATCTGTGGACATAAATACAAGCGTTAGCAAGTTTTTTAACTTGCATTTTTGTTTATCATAAATGTACCTTTGAGGTCTTTCTTGCAATGATATAGATTGCAGAGGCTTCTACTATGTGGTGATGCTGAACTGAGATCAGACCCATGTAGCTATCTGGTTTGCTATGCTGAGTTTGAAGACATTACGTGTCTAAAAAATTCACGCTTGCAAGCTGAATAGAAATTGTTTCATAAACGCTCAGAGTTTGTATTCAGATCTAGTTTCTTTATTCCTGTCTTTCACTGACGATAGCAAATAGCTTGAAATCATGATCTGAAAGTGGAATTATAGTTAGAGATAGTGAATACTAACTACTCTGACGTTTATGTAAACAAAACATACGCTTGATTGGCAGTCTTGGTAGGACGCCATCTGTGGACATAAATACAAGCGTTAGCAAGTTTTTTAACTTGCATTTTTGTTTATCATAAATGTACCTTGAGGTCTTTTTTGCAATGATATAGATTGCAGAGGCTTCTACTATGTGGTGATGCTGAACTGAGATCAGACCCATGTAGCTATCTGGTTTGCTATGCTGAGTTTGAAGACATTACGTGTCTTCCGATCTCACGCTTGCAAGCTGAATAGAAATTGTTTCATAAACGCTCAGAGTTTGTATTCAGATCTAGTTTCTTTATTCCTGTCTTTCACTGACGATAGCAAATAGCTTGAAATCATGATCTGAAAGTGGAATTATAGTTAGAGATAGTGAATACTAACTACTCTGACGTTTATGTAAAACAAAACATACGCTTGATTGGCAGTCTTGGTAGGACGCTCATCTGTGGACATAAATACAAGCGTTAGCAAGTTTTTTAACTTGCATTTTTGTTTATCATAAATGTACCTTTGAGGTCTTTTCTTGCAATGATATAGATTGCAGAGGCTTCTACTATGTGGTGATGCTGAACTGAGATCAGACCCATGTAGCTATCTGGTTTGCTATGCTGAGTTTGAAGACATTACGTGTCTAAAAAATTCACGCTTGCAAGCTGAATAGAAATTGTTTCATAAACGCTCAGAGTTTGTATTCAGATCTAGTTTCTTTATTCCTGTCTTTCACTGACGATAGCAAATAGCTTGAAATCATGATCTGAAAGTGGAATTATAGTTAGAGATAGTGAATACTAACTACTCTGACGTTTATGTAAACAAAACATACGCTTGATTGGCAGTCTTGGTAGGACGCCATCTGTGGACATAAATACAAGCGTTAGCAAGTTTTTTAACTTGCATTTTTGTTTATCATAAATGTACCTTTGAGGTCTTTCTTGCAATGATATAGATTGCAGAGGCTTCTACTATGTGGTGATGCTGAACTGAGATCAGACCCATGTAGCTATCTGGTTTGCTATGTTGAGTTTGAAGACATTACGTGTCTAAAAAATTCACGCTTGCAAGCTGAATAGAAATTGTTTCATAAACGCTCAGAGTTTGTATTCAGATCTAGTTTCTTTATTCCTGTCTTTCACTGACGATAGCAAATAGCTTGAAATCATGATCTGAAAGTGGAATTATAGTTAGAGATAGTGAATACTAACTACTCTGACGTTTATGTAAACAAAAGATACGCTTGATTGGCAGTCTTGGTAGGACGCCATCTGTGGACATAAATACAAGTGCTAGCAAGTTTTTTAACTTGCATTTTTGTTTATCATAAATGTACCTTTGAGGTCTTTCTTGCAATGATATAGATTGCAGAGGCTTCTACTATGTGGTGATGCTGAACTGAGATCAGACCCATGTAGCTATCTGGTTTGCTATGCTGAGTTTGAAGACATTACGTGTCTAAAAAATTCACGCTTGCAAGCTGAATAGAAATTGTTTCATAAACGCTCAGAGTTTGTATTCAGATCTAGTTTCTTTATTCCTGTCTTTCACTGACGATAGCAAATAGCTTGAAATCATGATCTGAAAGTGGAATTATAGTTAGAGATAGTGAATACTAACTACTCTGACGTTTATGTAAACAAAACATACGCTTGATTGGCAGTTTTGGTAGGACGCCATCTGTGGACATAAATACAAGCGTTAGCAAGTTTTTTAACTTGCATTTTTGTTTATCATAAATGTACCTTTGAGGTCTTTCTTGCAATGATATAGATTGCAGAGGCTTCTACTATGTGGTGATGCTGAACTGAGATCAGACCCATATAGCTATCTGGTTTGCTATGCTGAGTTTGAAGACATTACGTGTCTAAAAAATTCACGCTTGCAAGCTGAATAGAAATTGTTTCATAAACGCTCAGAGTTTGTATTTAGATCTAGTTTCTTTATTCCTGTCTTTCACTGACGATAGCAAATAGCTTGAAATCATGATCTGAAAGTGGAATTATAGTTAGAGATAGTGAATACTAACTACTCTGACGTTTATGTAAACAAAACATACGCTTGATTGGCAGTCTTGGTAGGACGCCATCTGTGGACATAAATACAAGCGTTAGCAAGTTTTTTAACTTGCATTTTTGTTTATCATAAATGTACCTTTGAGGTCTTTCTTGCAATGATATAGATTGCAGAGGCTTCTACTATGTGGTGATGTTGAACTGAGATCAGACCCATGTAGCTATCTGGTTTGCTATGCTGAGTTTGAAGACATTATGTGTCTAAAAAATTCACGCTTGCAAGCTGAATAGAAATTGTTTCATAAATGCTCAGAGTTTGTATTTAGATCTAGTTTCTTTATTCCTGTCTTTCACTGACGATAGCAAATAGCTTGAAATCATGATCTGAAAGTGGAATTATAGTTAGAGATAGTGAATACTAACTACTCTGACGTTTATGTAAACGAAACATACGCTTGATAGGTGTTTTTGGTAGGACGCCATCTGTGGACATAAATACAAGCGTTAGCAAGTTTTTTAACTTGCATTTTTGTTTATCATAAATGTACCCTTGAGGTCTTTCTTGGGAAATGATATAGATTGCAGAGGCTTCCACTATGTGGTAAGATGTTGAATTGAGATCAGACCCATATAGCTATCTGGTTTGCTATGTTGAGTTTGAAGACATTAAATGTCTAAAAAATCACGCTGTGCAAGTGAATAGAAATTGTTTCGTAAACGCTTAGAGTTTGGTATTGAGATCTTAGTTTTTTTATTCCTGTTTTTCACTGATGATAGCAAATAGCTTGAAATCATGCGATCTGAAAGTGGAATTATAGTTAGAGATAGTGAATGTTCACTAGTCTGACGTTTATGTAAACATAACATACGCTTGATTGGCTGTCTTTATAGTACGTCATCTGTGGACATAAATA